>VXAV01000074.1:73281-132821 GCA_013399715.1 Alectura lathami
AAAAAAAAAAGATTTTAAAACAAAAATGATATGTCTAAAATTGATCAGTCTGATGACTGAAAAAAATGAGTAAATGTGGTGAGCTTCTTGTTTGAAACCTCAGGGTGGTAAAACTGATTAGAAGATATTCACACAAAAAAATCCCTAGGTTATTATTTAATTTACTTCTTCTTGTTGACTCCTTTTCCCTTTCCCTGTTAATTTTTGCTCTGTTCCTCATCATGTGAGTTCTGTTTTAGTAATTAATCATTCATCCTTTTACTAATTTCTGGTACTTTATATGATTTTGAGGTGGATTGTGACAGCTTCTGTTGCAGTGAAATGCTTCTACAGGGATTCAGAGTCATTACTGTGTTGGGCAATACGAGTCATTTTGGTACCTACTATGTCAGAATGCAATTTTAATGTTGTGGCTGCTTCAGGCCTCTAGGGAACCCAAAAAGAACAAGTCTGGGCTGAAAGAATCAGAAATATGAAATGAGAATCATCCTAAACCCTAACATTTCAATATTTCCATTAATCCATTATGTTTTGCTTTGAAAAAGAAAAAAAAAAAAAAAAGGAAAATCAAATTCTGAGATCAAAGTCCACATAGTTTTCTACACACAAACTAGCATTTCATCTAGATTATACATGTAAATAAAGTTTCAGCTTGCTCCTAAAACATAAAAAACAAAGGTCAGATGATGGAAATAAAGGGAAAAAACGTGTAAGTCTGTTTGTTCTGCATTTCTTGGCAGCAAATACATTCAGTATTCTGGTACTTGTTATGCAGAAAAATAGAGCTGTCTATTGTGGATACCGGCATAAAAGGCAAAGGACCAGTTCCGTTCCTCTTGTAACTCCATCAATGTCCATGGACTTAACCAGAAGCTCCTTTGGCAGGGGTCTTTGAGTCACCACTTGAGGTTCAGGTGCAAACTTCTAATAGGTCTTAGAGCAGTTACATGCTCAGTAAGGCTGGCAAAAAAAAAATCCCGTTAACTCTTTCAGCTGGAAGAATCTGGAACACAGCAGGCCCTGTAGCACAGTGCTAGAAAGAGCCAAGCTTTGGGATGGAAGCTTAGGCTGAGGTTTACATAGTTATTGTCTTTGAACTACCGAACGCCAGAGTGGGAATAAATTTAGGTTCTTCCTGCGGTATTTGTGTTTTGAGCAGTGAGGCAGGAACCCTTCTCTCCATCGCTCTTGGCCATACTCCTTCCTTCCTGCCCCTTCTGGTCAGTTTTGACTTCTCCTTATGCTGAGACAAAAATAGGAAATCCCCTGTAAGCAGGGAATGGAGAATAAACATTCATGTACAGGAGGAAAGCTGCAACACATTCTGATCTGTAGCTCCTGAGCTTCACAGTTGCTCTCCATCACCTGTGCAATTAGCTAGGAATGCAACCCATATAGCTCATTTAATGACTATCCTAATTTTTCTCCCTTCAAAGATTAAAAAATAAATAAATAAATAAAGTCCCATAGATCTTGATTTTGCTGCTTCTTTATTTGCCAGCCATATATTCAGCATCATTAAGGCAATATAGATCGAGCCTCTTTTTTTTCTGTCCATCTTCAACAACAGACAGGGAGCAAAGAGAGTTGTTATCTTCTGGGCTAGCTTAAAGTGCTTTTTCTCTGCTATGAATGAACAAGATACTGATTTGTTCTTTTCCGACTTCTGTGGAGATTGTATATAAAATGCAATTCTTCATTCACATCAACCATCACATCCCCTGGAAAGCACACCTTTGTACATGGTCAGAAAGCAGTCCTTATGTTGGTATTTCAATGGAAAAACTGCTCCAACTTTAAAAAACAAAACAAGACAAAAAAAAAACATACTGAAAATAAATCCCAGCTCAATAAGTGATCAATATCAGATTCTATTTTTTGTCAAGTAGAGCCATATTAGGCTGTTAGTAGAACTGATTTTGACTCTGTTTAATGAACTGATAATTCAGTAAAAGTTATTTTACTGTGGATAAGGATTTTACGCTCAGTAATATTATCAACTCATCCCACAGTAATATACTAAAAGAAATCTGTAATCTGTGGAAGTTTGTTCTAGAAGACTTGTCTCTCTGACTTTAAATTGTTTTCTTAAATAAAGACAAGGAATATCATTGAGCAACCATGCAGAGAAGTAAGCAACCTTCCCCAGCTCCCTTTTAGGCAAGGCAGAGGCTGCTCTTTCCCTGGAAGTTGCATTCTCTTTTTCACGGCCTGTAGATTCAATGTCCGAGCTCCAGAAGCGTTTGCTTAAGTCATGTTTGCAGGCTAAAGCAAATAATACTTTTATGTTTGTTGTTTTATATGCTTGATACAGAGTCTTCAGATGTGACTGCATTTATCAGAAAGCACGAGATGTAATAAATGGCAATCAGCTTTTTCATTACTTATTATAACTTTGGAAAGCTTGAGTAACTTGGCTCTGATATTGCCAATAATATTGCAAAGAAAATGGGTGTGCGTAGACTTGATAATTATAAGGGTTTTTTTTTTTTGTTTTAACCACCCTTCAACATGTGCAGCTCGGAGAAGGATGCTGAAATTTCAGCTGCTTCTATATCAAGTCAACCATCTTTCTGTGCTTAGTTCAGTGATGTAGCGAAGGATCTTTTGAAAATAATTAAATAGCTTTAAATAGTTTTAATCTACTGGTTATTATGTTTCCAGCGTTGGTGAAAGGTTATTATTTTCGTGGTCTGGGGTCTTTCCCTTTGCTTTCGCATTCTCTCAAGGAATGGATGATTTCCCCTCCTAAGGGTTAATGGTCATCAGAGGGGCTGGTTGAAATCCTGAACTGTGAGTGACTGAGCCAGTTGCACACTGTGTCGTTAATCAACTGTGACACCATCCTGGACTGTTTTAATCAAGAAAAAGGAGTTGTTTATGAGGAATGACAATAACATTCAGTACTTGTCTTTATGAAAAAATGATAAATATTGATTTCAAAATAGTTTTATTGCATCATTTGCCTTTCTGCTCATGAAGAGCATGACATTAGATCCAAAAAAGCAAGAACCGAAGGATGTGATGATTCCCCCCTGTTTCTGTGACCGGACTTATGCTGTGAGCCTGCCTCTCCCTGGGCTGTGGCTGCAACTCATCCTCTGGCTGCATCTGGGGTCATGTCATGGCTCAGCCAGGCCAGGCAGCAGTTCCACGAGTGGCTGTGTTGTCCAAAACGCTCCTTGAGCTCCGGCAGTTTGGGGCCGTGACCACCGCCCTGGAGAGCCTGTTCCATGTCCACCACCTTTTCCTAACCTAACCCCCAGCCTGACCCTCCCCTGACGCAGCTCCATGCCGTTCCCTCGGGTCCTGTCGCTGTCCCCAGAGAGCAGAGCTCAGCGCCTGCCCCTCCGCTCCCCTGTGAGGAAGCTGTAGGCCGCCATGAGGCCTCCCCTCAGCCTCCTCTGCTCAGGGCTGAACAAACCAAGGGACCTCAGCCATTCTTCATAACGTCTTGCTCTCTAAAATGCTGGTGGAAACGCAGTTTAAACTCTAAAGAATGGTGCCCTGTGGAGCGCTCTGTGGAGAGAGAAGGGTTTTGTGGTGGCCATAGAGTGCATTGCTGTGGATTTCTGGAGCTGGCACCCATCTGCTTTTGGGTACTGCACACCCCAGCCCATCCTCTGGCACTTTGCTGAGGCTGCAACCCCAGGACATCTGGTGGGAAGGAGCTCCCCTTGTCCTTTGTCCGCATCCAGCATCCAGTGCCTGCACTCTCTTGCCCCTGTACCTCAGTGTGAAGCCTTCCCCATGGGAGGAAAGAATTGCTTGGCAGGGTTTGGTTGTGAGCTGAATGCGAAGGTGGTGAAAAAAGAAAGAGAGGCAAACCCAAAATGTGTCCTGTAGAGAGCTGAAGGACAGGGTGGAGGAAGGAACTCCTTAAATGCTCTTTTTAGAATAAAACGTTGTACTGTCGAGTTGAAGTCTTAGAAAAACTAGCTATTGCTTGATTGCCCTGATTACATATTTTTAGTAAGAGATTAAATAAAGCACAGAGTAGGCCCCAGGGGCAGTGCTAGGGGAGATCTGGCCACATCCAAGCTGTGAGAGTTGCTGTAAGGGGCAATGGAAATTCAGTGCAGCTGGTGAACCAAAAAAATAATAACAAAAAACAATACACCTCTATGTTAGAGAATGTCTGTCATACAACAAGTATCCCGAAATGCTTTATATAGAATTAAAAACAGATTTAATTTGAAGAACAGGTAATTCTGTTTATTTAAGGGAAAGAAAAACATAGGGCATTAGTCTGAACTAAAGCTGGTATAAATCAAAAACAGTTCAATTGAAGTCAAGTGACCTAAAATATAGTTGCTGTAAAATACACAGGATTATAATCTGGCCTGTAATAGTTTGCATTTGCCGTGCAGTATATTGGCCCTTTGAAGGAGGTCTAGTAAAGGATCTCCCCGTTTTATTGTATTTTGTTTTTGTCCTTAAATTGAATATATTGATTTCTTATGTTCCGTTATTTCTTGCTTTTATCTTCATTTCTTCTAGACTCTGTTTTTTCCAAACAATTCCTCTTAAAAATAGTTTCAGAGGCAAAAGAGAAAAAAAATACAAGAAGGTAAAAAAAAAAAAAAAAAAAAAAAAAAAAAAAAAAGGTTAAACGCTTATTCTTCTTTTTCATGCCTTTCCTGCCTTCATTGAATCCCCTCATCTGCCTCCCAAAAATAGAGAAAAAAAAAAAAAAAAGCTGCAATAATATAGTAGAAAAGCAATTCAAATGTTCAAATGTTAATAATTCTCAATGAAAATATCAACACATTGAAATACTTTATTATCCATTTTTGATTTTGGCAAGAGTTTAGTATTGAACCTGGAAAAATTCTATGAAAACCTTTGTTTGTTTAAGGTCACTCAACTTTTTCCATTAAATTTACAAGGAAGTGTAATTAAAAGAAACACCAAAGCATATGTAAAACGGAAGCAAGTGTTTGGAACATGTTGGAGGTGGAAACTTATACAGGGTATAAATGCCTCTTTTAGATATAAATGCAAGCTTTACTCTGTCTTTGCTCAGAGAGATGCAAATGCATTTAAGGATGCAAATAAGACAAAAGCAAAACCTACTTTTCTTATACAAAGCATGTTAATTTAGCCCAGAAGAGGTGTAAATGCATAGTTGCGTGTTGTAATACATTGCAGTGCAGTACTTGATGAGAGATTTCTAGTGACTGTCCTGGTGTCACGTAGCATTTGGCACTGAGCGTTGTTGTCGGGATAATGCTGCTTCCGTTGTTCTGTACAGTTAGCTTCAAGACATGGACTTGGGCAAATGACTACCTTGCTCAAAAGCATTTGACAAGCCACACGCACGCAGTATGTGGTCCTTGGCTGCTCCAAACTGGCCACCCAAACGTAGTGGTGGACTTGGTGGCAAGCTCGCTTTCTGTCTGATCTTCAGTAGAGTACGTCAGCCTCTGCATCACGCGCTTCAGGCACTTGACAGCCACTGCGTTTTGTAGCTGGTTGCTCTGGTAGATCCTGCTTGGCACTCGTGTGGTTTAGAGGTTTCTCTGAAATTCTAGGTCATAGCAGCACAGTCATAAAGCTGAAAAATGGAAATGCTTCTTGGTATTTTTGCCTCCATACCATTTTATTCAAGTAGATATTGTGAAGTAATTCTGTATCTTTGAAAGATGTAAGAACTGCCACAATGAGGAGCACAGGAAATGCATAACAAATTTTGGAAGTCTGCATTTGACCTGTTTGAAATATGGGCCGAATGCTAGTTAAAAGTGAGAAACAGAATACCAAATAGCTTGTTTCTCCGCAAGTATTATCTATTCTTTGCACAAGAACTGTGGAGGCAAACAAGACCTTATAGTAGTTACCTTCATGCTTTTATGAAAGAAAGGAAGAAAAAGAGAAAAATGCTTCTCCCCAAACACAGGTTTGGTGTCCTCTCCACCTACAGCTTGAGCAGCGTGTTGCTCTGCAGCCGCCTTGCAGTGAGGTGGGTTGCTGCTGCCTCTGGATCTGAGATCCATCTGTGGGACCAGCAAAGCCGGTTCCTGATTCCTGAGAGGAGCTGCAAGCACTCTTCCCACCAGAGCAGCGAGTTACAGAATAGGTCTATCCCTGCTGGAGGATGCTCATTGCCATCCCCGCTAAATTTAAATGAATGTCTTGAAACTCAGCTGAATCCAGCTGGGTGATTAACATCATCCTTAGCTGAATCCAGAGAGATTTGAAAAAAGAGCTTGGGCACTTGGTTTGAACATCTGAAAAGCTTTCCCCCTCATTCTATTCAGATTTCTAAAATGTATGAATTTATGCAGACTTATTTACTTCAAGGTATTTGGAATGCAGCTTGCTTTTTATGTTTATTAAGTAATTTTAGTAAGTTATTAATAGATACATCTTTGATTTACACCCTGGTCCTTTTAGGTGCTATGTGTCTCTCTTTAGTACGACAAGTCCATTTATTTCGGGAGGAGATTAATGATACTTGCATGAGGTCATCATACTGTGTTTCTTATTGTCATGGATTCTCGTTCTGTGTCTCATCAGCTTATTTTGTTCTCTTTGTAATCCTCCCTTATTCAAGGCGACTTTGGTGGTCGATACTCCATTGCTGACTTATAAATTTCTGGTGCTTCCTCTGTAAAATAAACACAGGTGGATTTTTTTTTAAAAGAATTCGTTGAAGCAAAACCTGCTGGTGTTATATTTTTATGAATTTGGTACCATTCATGAAGCAGGACAGATTAGCACTAAGGCTCTGTTGCAACATATGTGGAGAATACGAGGAAGAGATGTGAACTGTAACTTGTGTTATTCACAGAGAGAACACAAAATGTGACCATGTCAGCCAGTGATAATAGGAAGAGGAAATTCAGGATTGACTTCTTATTAGAAATCAGGGAGTTGTCGCTGGTTTGTGTTTCTCCATCTCAGCTTGAGCCTGTGTGAGCAGATGGGTGGATGCCATATTCCGGTGCATGAGGCTGCCTGTGCACCTATGTGCATACACTGCTCATGCGTATCCAAGTTGTTTGTTTCTCTGTGGATGTGCTTTTACAGATTTGTGTGTGTGTGTGGTGATTATATGGACTGCTGCCAACTTCCAACAAAATTATCTGTTGGAGCCTTCCCTGCCATCCGGCTAGCTGTTTGCACTGGCTTTGGGGTTTGCAAGGGGTGAGATGCGGGGAGGGCTAGGTGTCAAAAGTCAAGTGAACAGCAATCAAAAAGGACTGGCTTTTATCGCTGCTTTGTGAGATGGCAAATTGCTTTCTGATGTTTTAGAAACGTTTCTATACAGATGTCATCAGGAATTACCGGAGATGAAGACAGAATTTTTATTTACTTAAGGCTGCGTAAAGATGGAAAAAGGAAATGCAGTGACGAAGGCAAGCACTTTTATTTTAGTTAGCTAGTTTTCACCCCTTACTCCTTGCAAAACTGAGTGTGGGAAAATGTGATCTTTTAATTCTAAGCTTAATTTCCTGAAATCAAGGCTCCAATAAAATTGTTTCCAGCTTCAAAAGCAATAAATGGGAGCTCATCTGAAGCTTGAGTCAGAGCAAGTGCCATGCTCTGTAGGACAATTTATAATCCAGTCTTGGGGCTGATATGCTATTTTAATTGCTAATTAAAAAAAAAAAAATAGTTATAATCCACTGAAATAAGAGATGATTGGATAAGAAAGATGCTAAAAAAAATCTTCCCTGTGGGTTTCAATCCTTCTGCACAAGTCCTAAGACTGGAGCCCTGGATACAGGTTCATGTTAATCTGCTTTGCAGAAGATGCTTGCTCTAGTGCAATGCAAGCCCTAGGTTAGGGCAGGCTGCTCATGCACAGCCCAGGAAAGGACGCGGGCTGGTGGTACTGCACTGCTCACACCACTGCCCTGTTACGGTTTTACAGGTAACAGGGAAAAGTTGAGAGCTGGCTTTACCCAAGTTCTGCTATGTGTCCCTGTTACCCTTCTTTTGCTGAAATCAGGAAGGCTTAGTGCTGCAGCAGGGAGATGCAAGTGCCTCTGAGTGCACGCATCTGGCTGGCAGCACCTGGGTGATTCAGGAGCAACGGGATGCATGCTCATTCCAAAGAAATTGTGGAGGTTGTGACAAGTGTGGCGCTCAGCAGCAGCAAAGGGCACTGTTAGCAGCTTGGCACACCAGCTATCAAGGTGATTGAGGTTGCAGGCTCACCCGTAAGCTTTGGCAGGGCTTGCTTGCCATCCCCACCCTTTCACAGCATTGTGGAGTTGGCACATTGGGACCCAGTGAGCAATTCGGGGAACTGGAGCACCTCGGTGCAGGCAGGCTGCTGCAGGGAGCCTGGGAAGAGAAAGGTAGCAATAAAAGCCAGCCAGCAGCTGCCAGAGCCCCCTGTGGGTGCAAGGGGACTGCCAGGCAGCATGGGTGCCAACTGGTCTCTACCCCCGTCCCCGTGGCCCTGCCGCGGGTGGGCTGGAGGAGGAGGAGGAGAAGGAGGAGGAGGAGACCATACGCTTTTGCTCCCGCTGGCTGCAGAGGCTGAGGCAAAAGACAGAAAAAAGGAGGAGGGGAATAAAAAGTAGAGGGGGGAGAGAGAGTGAAAGAAAACGAAGCCCAGCTTCTGCCGGTGCTGCTTGGATTGGATCTGGTTTGAGTTTCCTCTCTGCTGGCTTGTGCAGCGGGAGAGGAGGAGTGGGGGAAGTAACTCACTCGCCCTTCCTCTGAAGCTGAACAAACGTGCTGGGGACTGCGCCGGCGGGAGCTGCCCGGCTGCAGTTGCCTCACAGCCTGTTACTCTCAGTTCCTAAAGAATTGCCTGGACTTCTCAAGGAGCCGGAGGAAAAAGCCACCACTTCACAGACCCGATAGTTGCTCAGTGCCTATAGACTTGACACGTTTTGGTTTTTGTTTTTCCTAGGGGATTCTTTTTTTATTTCTCTTCTCCCGTTTCTCTCAGAACAGCAGCTCCTTGAGTGTGTGGCATTGAAATCCAATGCCTTATTAACAACATTGGGAGATATTTTTCAAAACTTTTTTTCCCTCTCTTTTCTTTTACTTTTCCTTAAAAAGAGAAAATCAAAAGAAAAAGAAAAACGATAATCCGATAATCCTTTTTGGGGGGAGGTGAGATGATCGTGCTGATGTGGAATAAGTGCTCCTGCTGTCTCCTCTTACTAGCCGCGGTCCTGATCGTGGAGAGCTCCCAGCTAGACAGCTCCAGCTCCAAGGTGAACTCCATCAAGTCCACCCTGATGGGGGAGGCTCCAACTCAGGCAACCAACAGATCCGCAGGCATCCACCAGGGACTGAAGCTTGCTAGCAGTAAGAAGGGCAAAATGCTAGAGCAGATGAGAAAAACTCCCAAGCGCTATCACCGGCAAGGAGAGGTAGGACATGGCTTCATTGCTCGAGTGTCTGTCCGTCTGTGTGCTCTATGCAAGGAACTGCTAGTCCCCCTCTCACATTGCTTCCAAAGCTTTACTGCATTGCGTTATCTCACTTGCTTCAACAGGGTTGTCTGGGACAAGATCATACGAAAATAGGCATTAGGGACTGTGCAACTGATAGTTGGGAGGTTTTAAACCTTCGATTACTCTCTGTAGGATTGAAAACTGATGAAAGAAAGGGTAATCTAAAGGAAATCATCTTCAGTATGCCTTTGTCTGCATCCTTCAAAGGGTTGCTGGAAGTAAAGGGAGAAATTTCTTGTCAATTCTGACACTAAATGAATTGAATTTGAATAGATGAGGAAAATTTGTGCATGAAGTGAAAAGGTTTTTTCCAGTGATGAAACAAATTTACTTTTAAAAACCTCTGATATTTCTGATATCTTCCTCTGTGGTGAAAATGAACAGGTGTGCTGTTCCAGTGATAGAACTTAATATGTTCATTTGCTTAATATGACAGAAAATAAATGCCAGGTTTCTTGTCCAGAATATGCTCCAGTGGTTGTGGAAGTTTTGTTTGGTTATATCGAGTTGGGATAGGTGAGCAGTAACAGCTCTGAATGTGGAGTTTGAGTGTGAGGGAAAAATAAACGTTATAGAAAGTAGATGAAAAAAGACCCTGACTTGCAGTCTCCTTTCCTCTCTAGCCTACTTGCAGATTTGGAAGTCTGATAGAAAACATTCTTCCTTCAACTCTATTTCTGGTGTACTATAAAGCAGTATTTTAAGCCACCCTCTAATCCTCTACAAAGCGCCAGCTTGGATGATATGAATGTTGTTCACTGTGGTGTTGAAGGAGGTAGACTTCTTTAGAAAATACAGATTTTATCCTACTGGGTATTATTAGTACCTCAAAATACAGCTGTTTTTCATAACCAACAAACAGTGTTGCAGCAAGAGAGCTGCCAGCATTCAGCACTAAAAAGGCAAAATACTCAGTGCCTGCAGGGTCTCTGTCTTGCCTACATTTTCCTTAAAACAGCAGAGAAGCTACAAATTCAACCAATCCACTAAATTTGCTACAGTGTTTTACATCAGCTTCCTAATAATTGAATGTTATCATTTGGTTTTGCTTGCAGGCGTAGTAACAATGGTGGTAGTTTTGGTTTTCGCGTGTGAGAAATTTGTTTTTAAGCTCTCCAAGCTTTCTTTTCACTAGCCACTCAATTGTTTTATAATTCACCCAGAATTTGGTCGCCTCTCCTTACCTCTGAGCAAAGTTTAGTAACAGATGCTGTGCTGAAGTTTCATATTACTGAAGTACTGCACTCTTTGCTAGTGCACATTGTAATAATTATTATGCTAAATCACCTTGAGGAAATACAGGAGCATGGTATCTTTTACGTACGATTTGGATTTTCTTCTGTTCTCTGTGTATTCACAAAATTTCAGTATACAGGACCATTTTTCTACTGGGTGTTATCTATCTCATGAGTCTCAGTGCAGGTCCTAGAGGGGCTGTGCAGTACAGCCCAGTCACGATAGATAATTTTGCCTTTTGGGGAAGTCTTGTCGCCTCTCCCTGTGCACAACATCCTTATTCCTTCAATGTGTATTCAGCCCAATGATGAGGACAATTGAGTATAATTTACCTAGCTCCTGGGCTAGGAACTAGGACAAGTTGTGTTTACTTGCCAACCTGAACTGTTTGCTGTGGATTTCTAGTTACTGGCACGAACTCACAAGGTATGCTTAGGGTCAGAGAAAACGTTCCGAGTATCTGTAATGCTAGAAGAGGTGGCTTACACTTTAAGATGTCTTGCTTATAGCACTTGCCGTGAGTTCACCTGTGGGAGCCCCTTTGTGCCATCCTTCTTCAAGCAGGTACTGGGGGATCAGGGAGTGAAGCCTCACCTCCTGTCTGGGGTCTCTGGTCCTGATTCTTCCCTCCCTCCCTGGGACTTTGTCCGCAGGTGCTGCACAGTCTCACGCCAACGTACGCCATGAAAACAACTCAGATTTACTAGCAATAATTGTAGATGTTATTTCTGACCCTCCACCTGGAGCAAAACAATTAACATAGAATTGCAATAAAAGGAAAAAAAAAAAAAGAAATTACTCTTGCTATGAGACTATTGTTGGTGTTGCTTCCAGTTGCAGGGTTGGTAAGCCACCGCATTCTTTATGTGGTGTGACACAATTAAGACCAATTAAGACTTGATCATGTAATCCTTTTTGTAAGTTACTCTCTTATTAGGTTAGTTCTTGATTTGCTTGGGTTATGGGACTCTGCGTCAAAGTTTTGTGTGCAATTTGCCAAAAAAATAGAGCTGCCTATACCTTCCTTTCTAAAATGATCTTTTGCGTTAGTGGAATTTATAAAGAGTTGAAAATTGAAGTAACTTTCATCTCCTGGTGACATGAAATAATGAATTGGGTGCATTGTAGAACTAGGAAATAATTTTATTAAGGACCGAGGGTATGCACCTTAGAGGAAAAATTAACAGATTTTGCAAGGGCTGTTGTGACAGCTCTGAGGTGCGCAGCGAGCTGTCCACTGACGCACATGGAAATCAGAGGATCTCACCAGAACTGCCGTGAGGACCACCAGCCTGCAAGCCATTTACTTCTCTGGTTTGGTAGAGCGATGCGCTTGCAGAGGGGTTTTTTTAATACGTTAATTCTCAGGACTAGGAGCAACTTGGGAGTCTTTAATCAGCCGTAAATCAACGGATACAATAGTTCATGGCTTATCTGGAGTGTTGATGTATTTCAGCTGGTGGTTACAGTGCTTCTGCCCAGAAAAGGAAGATCCCGCGCTCCTTTGTCAGGCAAAGTTCCAGTTCAAATTAAAGAAAATACTTGTGTGAGCAAAGCAAGCCGATTTCGCTTGCTGGAGAGACGAGCAGGGCAAATGTGGATTTTACTAAGACTTGCATTTTTATGTCTTTCTAAGGAATATTATTTATTTTCTGTTCTTATTCCCTTTACTGCCTTGGATCAGCAGAGAATGAGAAGTACTGACGTGCTAAATCAGTGAGATTTCACTGTCTTCACTGTTCCTCACCGTTGCTCCTGTTTTTCCCTTTCTGCAAATTGTTAATGTTTTCCCATTTTCACAGAGAATCACAAAGTGTCTACAGCATTTTCACAAGGGAAAAATATGCTCAGAAATAGGATTGTGCAGCGTGCGTTAGTCTGTTACTTTCCACAGGGTCAGTCCTGTGTACTGTCTGCCACCAGTTTCCTTTCAAAATTTGTTTTAGAGGAACAGCTTCCAGGACCAGCCGGCATTTCAGTAGTTAGCCGCTCTAGAAAGCTGTTATGGATATATCATCTCAGTAAATAAAATGCAGTGAATAGAGCCATGAGTGGAAAAGGCCAGATTGGCAGCAACAGTGCGTTGATTTTTCTGCGTGTTAGATACAGCTCCCACTGCTTGCCATGTGTCAGGGCAAGCTCAGCTGTGTCATCGCCCCACGGTAGGGACACAACATGGAAGGGAAATTCCCGCATATCGTAGTTGGGATTCAAGTCATAGCTGTTCACAGGCTTCTGTATGTTGGCTCTGTAACTCCTTCACTTCACTTCACCACCTTTCTGCTTTCTTGCCTCTGGGTTGTAGTCCCCTCTGCCCTCCGAGGGCTGTCTCCTACGTCGGCGCTGGGGTTTGTGCTCCCCAGTGCAATGACCCTGCAGGCTGAGAGCTACCAAGCTCCATTTCCAGCCATTTACCTTCTTCAGCCCGTAGGCTCCATGGCCCACTGTCCTCCCCGGCCCCGGCTGGAAGCTGTTCTTTTGCTCTTTCCCCACCAAGTCCTGTCTCCCATTCCCTGCTGCTGCGGGGCTGGCCGGGTTCCTGCCGCCCGCTGGGACTGTCCCTCCCACTTCTCCACACACACAGCGGGGCAGTGGCAGTGAGGGAAGAGCCGGAGCGGCCAGGGAGGGGATGGGCACGGCTGTGGGTGGGAGAGAGAGGATGAGGTTTGGAACAGGGGGAGAGGAACGAAAAGCTGGGACGGGTTATAATGCTGCGGAGGCGCAGAGCTGGCTAAGCCCTTGTGTTTCAGATGTACTTGGTTTAATTGAAAAAAAAATTTTTTTGATTCTATCGCAGCTTGAGCTAAGAGGCTTGAGCCCACAGAAACCAAAGCAAAAAGGCGTTAATCAAAATGGCTACATTGACGCTGACCTCATACCTATCAGTGCATGGATGTGCGTGTGTTTCTTGGATAGGACCTAGCTACCCACAAGGACTTGCTAGAAAATGCTTGGATGGTGCTTTGTAGCAAGTAAAACAGCATGAGATTTAGTAATTGACTGCAGTGCCCTGGGAATGTTACAATAAAATGTACCAAAGACACCAAAAATGTAACCACAATATCTTGAATAGCTAGCAACCAAGACAGTATGAATTATTTCTCCATTGAATTAAAAATAAATTAATTACAATACCTAGAAGTTGCATCCAGAAACAGTTCAAAAAAAAAAAAAAAATCCCAGAAAAAAACCCAAACCAAAAAAGTACAGGATTGCTAAATCTGCAGAGGTCACCAGAGAATGTATTCGTTGCTTTTCTGTTAGGAATCTGGGAGACACTGGCTTACTGGCAGCAGTCTTGCTAAATAGTTGAGCAGCTTGTCTCTTGATTGCAGAAATGACATGCAGAGTATTAGCTCCTTCCCGGCTCGTGCTTTGTTGTCCCCTTTAATTTGTTATTATTATGTGTATTATCAATACTGAGCAAAAGTCACTTTAAAAGTCACTTCTAAAGTCACGTTACATAAAATGACTTTTCTAGTACTATTTCCTATCAGTGTTGCAACAATGCCTAGAAAATGTCTAGGGCTTTGGTGTGCTAGCTGGTGTATGAAGACTTAGGAAGAGTTAGTTTCTGTCTGCCTGGAAAGTCTGTCAGAGTCTAAGGACAACACCAAAGCATGATTACATTTTGCCCTCAGAAAAATTAGTCTGATTAACTCGTTATGTTTGATCAGCTGATGCTTTGCAGATGCCAGTATAGCACAAGTTTAATTTTGACTTCAATTGTTTCAACACCGGTTGTGTCTTGCAAGCACTTCGTATCTCACGGCTTGTCGGCTGAGCCTTGGTCCTTTTACAGCTGTACTTACAAATGCCTCACCCTAGAAATGTCATTCAGGAGGAATTTAACTCCGCAAAGGAGGAGTCCCACAAAGCTCCTGCTTCTGTTTGGTTTGCGTGTGTGGTTTTCCTCTTCAGTTTTGCGTCTCTGGGATTATTTTTTAGAGTACATCCAAAACCCTTTTGTTATACACGTGGAAGTGATGATTTGGGGAGCACCTTCAAAGCAGAGACCTTTCCTTCCCACCTGGGCAGGCTGGAGCCATCAGGCTGCCTTGGCTTGTCAATGTGTGGTGCTGGCCGCCTTGCGGCAGCCGCCAGGTGTTGGTGACAGATCCGAGGAGTCGAGGTTTGTGTGATGCTTCAGAATGGGGAAGAAATGCAGGAATTGCCTCTCTGCTTTAGCTCTGCTGGTAAAGCTCCATGTGCACTTCGACTGTGTGTTAGAGAACTGAGGATAACTCTTTGACAGTCTTTGTCTTTCAGCTGTGTCTTAAGTTGCTTTTCTGGTATCTTTAGGCTGTAACCAACTTCTCTGAGCTTCACATACCTGGATGTGAAAGGTACATACAAAAGCCAGGAAGATTAGGCTCATTTTGTAAATTTCTGAAACAAATCTTGCCTGCAAAAGTATTTTAATTAGGGAACATGTACACTCATCTGTTCTTTTTTCATCAAGTACAGGATATGCAAACCCAAACCATCACTTTAATTCAGTACAATTTTTCCCTTTTTGATTGAATGACATTTCTTTTCATGTACATTGTCATGAAAATGAAGCAATTTTCAAATTGTAATGAAAAAAAGTGATTTTGTGGCATTTTCGAATTGCAGAATCATCTCCCGTAGAAAGCTACAAAAAGTAGAGAGAGAGACAGCATAAAAGGATACATATGGCCATGCTAAATGACCAAGCACAGCAGTTTTCAAATAAAATAATGAGCTTTGTTCATTGAAGTTACAGTTTTCTCAAGATTGACTCTAAATCCGTCTATGATTTATACATTCGTGTTCACACAGAAACAGAACTTAAGTTATGAAATGGATGGATATAAACATGCAGTGGGAATGTGGAGATCACTCATTTAGCAGCTATTTTGTTCTTTCTTAAAAAAAAAAAAAAAAAAAAAAAAAACTGGGGCAATGCTATAGAAACAGAAAAAAAAAAAGTTAGGGTTGTTTTTTTCCCCCCTCAAAGTGCATAAGCACATGGTTCAGCCCCTCAGGACTTTCTTAAAGCTCAGCTTTGATATGATTGAATTTTCATATGCACAGTAATGAATCTTGGACACATGCATGTTGCACATATGCGGTGCAAATGGCGCTGGTTTAGTGGTTTGAGCAGTAAGTGAAGGTGGGCTGCTCTGCACATGCTCGGGAATGAGGTGTTGCTCCACTCTGCAAGCTCTCTGCCTCATTCTCTGTGCATCATGTAAGTGTGAACCAGGCCTTGCATGCCTCTAAAAGTGTACTCATCAGGCCAGGGAATGGGAGGACAGGGCTCAACTCTGTGCATTTTGGCAGCTTGTGCAGAGGGAAGCAGCGAGTTGCTGTCAGTGCGATCTCTTCCTGCAAGTCTTAAATGCTGAAAGTGGGATCTCTTAAAATGAGCTGCGAACAGAATGTATCTGCATTGCTGCAGGAAACTTTTATTCTTGGAATCTCATTCTTAATTAGAAGCCACATCACTGAAAGTAATGCATCTTATGAGGAAGAGTTCCTTTATTTTCCCTTTTTTTCACAAAGCAGGGTAGTTTGCAGATTTGCCTTAGTCTGTGTTAGTACACAAAATGGTGAACCTCTTCAGAACAGCCTGCAGAGATGCTGAAGCTAGGTATTTTGGCACGAAACAAGATCTCTGGAAGAGGAGAGAGAATCGTGTGGAAAACCGCTAACAGAAATGCAAAATGTTAAGTAATCTAGCTGAAGTTAATTGAGTTCATTTTCAGAAGCATCGGAAAGATTTAAGCTGTGTCGAAAAAATGGTAGTGACGTGTGCTACCATCTTGTATTTAATCTTTTTGCTTTCATATGACTTTCTCCCCTCCTTTTAGTTTTTTTTTTGTTTTTTTTTTTTTTCTTCTTCTCCTCAGCAGAACTCAAGTGTTTCACAGGGGACACCACTGTGCTCTGGATGGCCGATATCAAGTACTCATGCCAACTCATAGAAACCTAGGTCCTGTCTAACTGGGGCTTGGCTCCCACCTCAAACAGCTTAGGCTGTTTCCTGAAGTCACTAATTAAAGTGGCTTTTGGGTGATTCCTGGTGCTACAAGTTGTAAGACTCCGCTTGCTCCTGTGATCGTTAGATTTCCTGGTGGGCCTCAGTGCTTTTTGTGATTTTCTTGCCATGGCTGTGTTCACATGGAGTGCAACACAGTGGTGCTGTTACTTACAAGCCATCTGTTCAGGGCTAGTTCTTATTGAGCATAGGTTTTAGAGGAGGAAAACCTCTGTCCAGCGTGACATGGAGCTGCAAGCAAGAGATGCTGTTAGGGAGTTTTAGGCTTGGTATACAGTTTATCTCTGCCATGTATGTTCAGCAGCAGCTGGGTAAAAAAAATGGCTAAATGAGGTTTCTGTTGGCCTGAGCTGGCTGGGTAGCAGAGGCTGCAGAACTTGATGGCGTTTTTTTGTGTCTTCTCTTTTGGCTTGACTGTGAGAGAGCAGAGCCTGCCTCCTTCCAGTTCACAGTGAACTTGCTTGGGAGATTCTCCTGTTTTATATGTTCAAAAAGAAGTGTTTGTGCATCTCTCTATATTGGGGCATCAGGCTGCACAGGACACAGAGCCTGGGCTGTGAGCCGCCTCCTTCTCTTTGGTAGGAGGAGTGCTGGGTGGGGACTTTATTTCTTCTCATGCATCATCTCCCTGTCGTTCTTTGGGAGGGAGGGAAGGGAGAGGAGCTGTCAAATGACCATCTCCTCGTTAGAGATGGAGAGGGCAATGGCATTCCTTACCAAAGAAAGAGTTACAGACTGTGGTTAGATAGTTAATGTACAGCTTTCATATGGCGAGAGAGTGTACGGTGAGTAACATGAAGGGTAACAGCAAGAAGGTGGAAAAAAGGCTGGCTGCCATCCATCAGAGAACAGGGTGACCATGTGGCAGATTAAAGAAGGTGGTATGGTTGATGTGCTACCTGATGATAAATTTGGGAGTGTTTCCAGAGATATACAGCCTGGCATCGTTATCCTCTTTGTGGGAGGATTGTCTCGTTAATGGCCTGGGATGGTGAGAGATGTCAAGTGCACATGAAGACATCAAGTGTTTTGTGCGTTCAGTGTAGCCTGAAAATTTTACCAGACCTGTGATTCTGAAATGTCGGCTTGTCACCCCCTCAGGCAGTAATATCGACACCCAGTGACCCACAGAACTGACCGCACGCTGTGACGTGTGAGCTAAATGCTACGGGTGTTCAGTGAGGCTGAAGTTGTTCTTCCAGACCCTCTCCATTCCCGTTACTCCCAACAAAGCTAAAATTGCAGTGTGCGTTACTCTCAGCAACCAACTCGTGGGGCAGGCAGAGCGAGCATGGGTCAGTACTGAACAATGAGAAGGTTGCCATCCGTCCTCCACACCTTCTCCAGAGTGGAGGCCGAGTGCTGGTGTTGCCTCACGTGTCTTCTTAGGGGCAATGAGGAAAAATGTCAGCCCAAAGCTAGGCTGACAAGTCTGTGTTTTGGTGAAGAGGCTATGCTGCTTATCTGCATAAAATTTTTTTTTGTAATTGTTTGAATAAATACAGGGGTTTTAAAACACTCTTCAGGAATGCTTGCGAACTTCTGTGCTTAGTTTTGTCCCTATTGCTATCTTCCAGACAACCCAATCCTTGCTAAGGAAATGGCTTTTTAACAAGAAGAATCCTCTGGAAATTGCTTTCCAAGGGGTACTCGCCACAGCAGCTGCAACAAATTGCAACTGAGCTTCAGTCTCAGTTGTTTTTTATTGCTAAAAGGATAAGTGACCGAGTGAATACTTGTATTATAGCTTTGCAAGAATTTATTAAGCATCAAATTGTAGTGTGTGGTATTGTCTAACCAGAAGATTAAGCTTTTCTGTGGAGGGAAATCTCTCTCAGACTTTGTACTAGTGCTTAAGCTAGAAGAGACTGGGACAGCCTCACAGATCCCGAACTGTCCTGTGGCTACGACGGCTTGGGGTTTTTCTCCCTCTGGAGCCAGGGCAGCGGGAGCAGCACATAGCCAGCACAAGGTGGACGAAGAGGAGTCACGGTGTAGAAATCTAATGCGTGCCAATCAGCTCCCCGCTGTGTAAGCATGCCTGCAGGGGGCATTTTCTGGGCAAGACGTTTCTGAGTAGCAGCATGGCTTCAGCACAGCTCAGATTATGTTAATTGGGAAGCGTTTTTGACATGGTTTTCCAAATAAGGAATGCAGAGTCCAGGGAGCCAAAGGAGGGATGGAGCAAAGCCTTGGGATGGTGCAGGCTGCCTTCTTGCACCTTTGAGCAGGATTTGCTGCCTGTCAGGAGTCACAGGTCTGCTCACCTTCCTCTCAGCTCCCACTTTGGGGCCAGGAGGGAGGGATAAGGAAGCCTCTGTCCCTTCATTTCTCCAGAGAAGCAACTAGAATAGGAAGGAAGGTGCCTCTTCTAATATGTGGGAGACAGGAAGTTCCTGTTTTTGGAGGGTTTTTGGTATGGTACAAACACATAAAATGTGCTAGGTTGTGCAAAATTTTATAAGGGCTTCAGATGCAGGAACTTCAGGCTTTCTTATCCTGTGTGTTAGTCTATAGGCATCCTTCTTGGTGTAAGCACTGGCTAAACAGCGGCGGTAGACTGAGGTAAATCATAAGCTGAAAGGCAATGCTATTATTGTTATTAAATGTGCAAGAGTTATCTTTGGATGTCACTCGAGTGTTGGAGGACCGACTGGCTGGAGCCCCAAAGGGGAGCAGTTACTGGGTAATTGGAAGAATGAATCCGAAAGTCAAAGTTCCACGTGTAGCTTTTCCCCACTTTCTTTCCCGATTTTGCCAAACCAGTGACCATGTATTTTTCCCAGTGCTTAGATTTAATGAAGCCACCCAGAATTAGGATGGCTTCATTACAAAAATGTTTGCAGAGTGTTTAAAGACCTTAATGCATGGAGATACTTGATAGGCAGATGTTCACTTGAAATGCGAGTGGGGATTCCTATTATTGGTGCACTTCAATGAACTCAGTTATGGAAAGTTTTAAGTACCAGAGTGCAAAACTAGAGGCCCCACCAGTACCTGGGAGAGCACATTGCTAATGAGCTTCGTGGGTCAGGTTCCCTCCTTCCCCAGGCGTGCTGGCCCTGCTATCACTGCTGTAGGTTTGGGATTTGGGTTTGGTTCTGTTCATCGCAGTGACGAGGATGGTGCTCTGTCTTAAACGCTGTCCTCACTGTTATCAGTGCAGGATAGATGAGAAAGCCTTTGTTACAGGCACACATGTGCATTGCAGGTGTGAAGGGAACTCTCAAACTGTTTATGAGCACACAAAGCCCCATGAACAAAGAGGGCAGAAAAGAATGTTGTCATTTTAAGGAAAATATGTTTTAAGGCCCTGTTAAAAATAAAGCCAAAAAGGAATAGCAAATGGACTGCAGATTGTCTGTGTAGCAGGGATTAGCACTGCGAAAATCCTTCATTTTTTGGAACAGGCATGTATCACAGGCAAGGCAGACCTGCCGAGGTACCACTCAGGACTGGAGGGGCTATCCACGTTCAGGCTCTTGTCTCCATGAGTCACCCACAAAATCTGCCTCTGATAGGACCCAACAAATGAAGAGCAGGATAACACAGTTTTAGCTCTGTTTTAAAGGCTCTGGAAGCCACTGTATTCATTGTACAAGCAGGTACCATGGTAATGTGCGAGTTCCAGGTCTGGGGTGCCATTGTCACTCTTGACTTGGCAGGACTGCAAGGAGTTTCTCACGTGTAATGCCATGGCCAATTTTACAGCTGAAGGTCAGAACAGAAGGGTCCAGGATGGGGAAAGCGAGACCAAACTGGTGATCTTCTGTAGCAGCCACATGACGGTACCTTCAGTTACTCAGGAAAAGCTTTCAGGTCCACTGTGGTGAGCACCCAGAGGGGTGACAGTTCAGCACCCAAAGCAGTGATGTAACTCAGTTCCCTTCAGCACTGCTTCCCAGCAGATGCACCAAAAAAATGTGGCCACAGGAACAAGCTCACACTGCCCAGAAATGCCATGCAAATGCTCCTAGCTCTGCAAAATGTGCTGTCGTTGCCCATCTGACCCAAGTGGTAAACCGCACTTCTTGTAGAAAGCCATCTCAGAGGTTAGCCCTCAGTTTACAGATGAGACGGATTTCATGGGAGGTTGTTTACCCAGCTCACCTGAGTGAAATTAGCTTGTGCATGCCTTCAGGGAGCAGGGTCACGGCCTCTTGCAGGCAGGAGAGAAATTCAGGTCAGAGGAAATGGTTAGGATGAGACTCCCTTGCTGCAAAGTGTGCTTGGGGAGAAGCAGTCTGTCATCACCTCTGTAAGATAGTCAGAATTCGGTCATTGGAATGCTTTGTTATAACTGTTACATAATAAGTTAAATCAGAATAATTTATGTTGTTCCCTCAGCAATGAAATAACGATACAAAAGACTGGTGGTGTGTGTGTAACTGATGCACCAGACATGGTTCCTCTGGCCATTCTGTATGCATTTTGTTCTCTGAGCAGAGTAACCCTTTTCTGAACACAGCGTAATTTGTTTTCAGTGTAAAACTGGTTGAGGATGCAGAGATGTTGCAAGCAGAGCTGTAGCATTTCTCCTTAATGAGCCTCTTCCTGACCCGCCCTACGTAAAGCAGTTGACACATCATGTGTTGTGCAGCTGGGACGGATACCCTGGCACATGGATCTGACACAGACGAATTGACTTCGGCCCTTTGGAGGCACTGGACCCATGCTGTTCTCCAGAGATGTGCCTCGCTCATTTCCCAGATACCATGGATATAGCAGTGGTAGGAGCAAAAGCTGAAGTGGAATTCACTAATTCAGATTTAGCTGATGCGGTGAAAACAGATTGTGCAACAGAAGCAGACACTCAGTTTCTGGATTTGATTTCCGCTCTTTGCCAGGTTCGACCTCCAGTGCTCCCTCTGGCTGTATCGTATTCTCTGCTGGTCAGTATTCGGTCTCAGTTTCTGTGTGTGGGTTTTATTCCCCTCCTCCCAACACACAAGTCTTTTGACATGCAGCACTTCAAACTTGAGTTTTACCCCTTGACTGAGGGGAAGACCAATTTCTAGGGGAGCAGAAGGACTGCTTAGGTGGTGGCGGGCTGAATTTCAGCTGGGACGATCCATGCTGCTGACCTAGCACGAGCAGACAGGACCAGCCACAAAGGCAGCTCATGCGTTGTCACTCATTCAGTGCGTGTCTGCGTTACCACAGGACCGGGGGCTGTTGGCTTAACTGGAAGTCTTCGTGCTTGTAGGCTGGGAAAACTCAGTAAAGTTTTGTACTGCTTTTACTTTTGATCCCCTCCTGACCAGAATGCCCCATTGGCAGGAAATTAATTTAACAGTAGCTGTGAGGAGACATTTTGTGAACATTTGCTTCTTCTAAAGTTTATTTTCACAGTATGTTTCACCTGAATATTTTCCAGAAGAAAAAACCTCAAATGCTCTGCCGTCCTGATAACATGTGCGAGGCTGAGGCTTCTGTCTTCCTTCCAGCCTGCCTCCCAAAACGCTCTCTTAATCCTCAGCCTTAATCATATTTGTAAAGATAACATTAAGGTTAACGTTTCAAAACAGCTCTCTCTTACCAGGCTAATGGCAGATCAAACTCCAACGATGCTGCTTCTGGCAAGCAGTTTGCCACTGCTCTGCAAATACACGTGTGAACAGCACTACAGCTCAGGTACAAAAGCTTTAAAGAAACTGCGTTGCCAGGGGATAACCCGTCTCAGAGCTGGTTAGGATAAATAATAACTGATCAGGAGACAGGAAAGGAGTAAATGGCCAGCTTTCACAATGCACGGAGGATGTAGATGCAGTTTTGCACAAATGTTTCAGAGGCTGGTGCTGCTCAGTGTATTGGAAAATTATCTGGAAAACAGGGGATTAGTGAGGCACAGAAGTTTTTAATGAAATGTGTTGAGAACAATAAGAACTTAAACAGACCACAAAGAGTTGCAGTAAAATCCAGTATACTGAGCATTTGGGAAGTAAAACCCTGAGTAAAATTGAATTTCTGTTGGTATAAAGCAATGTATATGGCATAATGTGACCACAGTTAGGCACATACACTGATAACTTCTAAATTAGAGTCACTGTAGCCATCAGTTAATGTTTAAGCAGCAGCAAAGGCAGACAGGAAACGAGAAAAAAAGCCAAGCAGAGTATCAGGAACTGAGAACAAAACAGTGGCATTTTTACCCTACTTTTGAGTTCACTGGTGTTCATCTTGACTAACTGCATGCGTTTTTGTAAAAAGGACATAACGCAGCCAGGACTGGACAGGGGAGGAGGACATGGGGGCAATCAGAGCAGAACTGCTTTGACACAGAGATCAAATGGGACACATCACCCCAGTATGGGAGATGTCCATGGGAGAACAGGACAGGAAGACAGAAAATAGTGAATGGTATGGTAAAGGTGAGAGGAAGAGATCACCTCCTAGAAAAGCCAGGACTATGGTTAGATGGGGTGTAGCTCGTTGCCCTGTGATGCTGTGGGAGCCATATGGAAGCATTCAAACTGAAAGGAGACAAACGCAGAGGAGAGAGATTGCGCTGGTGGGTGCTAAACACAGTGGCAAATGATCAGAAATGTATTATTTTTATCAGTATCATAAATCACTATTGATCTATATTTTATCAATATCATAAGTAACCCAGCTCGTTACCTCAGTTTAACACGCAGCTTAAGCATATGTGGTTCAACATAAGCATTCATGTCACATCGTGCACCTCAGTCACGATGTGCATGCATAAATATTAGTTGGGCAAAACTCTGCCGGGCTTGAGGGCCCGGGACAGTGCCTGCTGAAATCAGTGAATACTCGCACAGACTTCAGAGAGGGTTTGTTGTCCAGGGAGACTTCTAGATTACACATTAAATATTCCGAAGAGATCACCACAGTGAATGGAAAACATGACTGTAATGAAAAGGAAATGGAAAAACGAAGAAATAGGCAAAGAGGCTTAGGACAGATTTACAAAATATGTAGCACGCACAAGCGGCGGTGGGCTTTTCAAGCAATTTTGCTACCATTTGGTCAGCTACAGGAAGTAAATACTTTCAAAAAGGGTTCCGATTTTCAAGCCAGTCATCACTCAGAATTAAGGTTTTGGGTTGGGGGGGGCTTTCCTTTGTTACTTCCTCAAGCTGTTTGTGCCCACGAGTACATTCTTTCCTCCCAAATTATCTTTGTTTGTAGGGCTGAGTATCTTCATACTTTATAGAAACTTCATAAATACGTCCTGCAATTTTGTGGGGAGCCTCTATGGTAAATTCCTTGTAACTCTGAATTTACTTGCATTTGCCTTCACAATCCACCTTCTTTTTCTTCTGCTCAGATCTTTCAAATGCATGTCACCAGAAATTGTAGGGAGCCTAACTAAAAGTCACCATTCTGTAAGTGCTGGGGAGCTGTCTTTCCCCACTGTGACGCTGGCTTCACTGCATCTCTCTTTGCATAAGGATGAAGTGGGAATTCACACAGCTTGAAAATATCGTGTTCCCTCTGCCACTCCCCCTAGCTGCAGTCTCCTGTTACCAGCTCCAATTTAATGAATCGTTAGTATTAAAAAAAAAAACAAAAAACAACAAAAAAAAACCTCCTTTGATCTCCTCTTCCAGCTGCAAACTCCCAGCCAGTCAAGAGCCATGGTTAATGCATCTGTTTAAAATACTTGCTCGTTCAAACCTGGACTCCCACCACTCAGACTCAATACAGAGCCTGGCAGAACTGCTGCCTCTCTGCTGCACGTGAGAGCAAGGCGTGATGTCCTGTGACCAGCTGGTTGATGTGATGAGCCGTGCCACGTTGTGGCACAGGTGGTACGTGATTTCTGATAGACGTCACCAAGTCCAGTCAGCCCCCTCCCTTAAAGCAGAGATGGAAAGGCACTGAGCTTGCCTACTTGTTAAAATCTCAGATTTTAACACCTTTTTTTTTTTTTTTTTTTTTTTTGGGAGGGGGGGGAAAATATCCCAAATAATGGTGTAATTGCATATCCTGCTGTTTTTGTGCGTACGTAGTATATTGGTTATCTAAGCACACTGTTTATAATGGGCATGTGATGCAGTATTTACAAAGGCCACAAGTGCTTGGCTGGGTTTGGTTTGTTTGTTTCAGGCTAACGTGGGGCTGTCAGGTCCGTTGTACAGTTTTAGGTACACAACCTGATTTTTCAATTTTGGATTCCAGCAGTCCTTGCAGGTTGTAGCTGGTACGTACTTTTGAAAATCTGCCCACTTATGCAGATGTCATAGATATCTAGAAAACATATGAGGAGTGGCTGAAGGAAGTGGGGTTGAGGGGAGACCCCACTGCTGTCTACAGCTGCCTGACAGGAGGGTGTTAGTCTGTTCTCTCAGGTGATGAGTGGTAGGATGTGAGGCAACAACATCTCTGGTTTCAAGATTGTTTTGTTTTTGCAATGACATTTCTTGCCTGTGAAAATCCTTTTTTCAAGCAAATTTATACATTGTTTTTATGATGATTGATTGTTTTTATGATGCATCTACTTGCAGTAGATGGCCAGCTCACCGAAAGGCACAAAGGGACCACTCGATTCGCCCAGGAGAGGCAGCCTATCTTTTTAGGTCTAATGTTTGGTCTAAGTCACCAGTTTTACTAAACTGTTATGGGATTGATTCCAGAAACTCATCACTGATGCTACCTGAATTTCCCCAGTGTGTGGAAATGCTCTTTTCTGAAATAAATACGTATTTTTAGGAACTTGAAGCATTTGGAAGATGGTGACATAAATGATCAATCCAAACATTTGCATGATGGTATGCAGCGTATTTGCCGAGAAGACAGACACAGGTGCAATTAATACAGAACGATGTTACGTCTCATAAAGTCTAGTAGGAAGCACAGTGGTTGAAAATGATATTGTTAAATAGCTGTCCTAAACTTACTTTGGAGGTATTTTTTAAAAAAGATACATACCTAATGTATCTTCTACTTTCGTAAGTCTATGTTTTGGCAAAGTATTCTGGTTCCCCTCTTCCTGGAAACATCTGAACTTAGTAGGTGCATTTAATTGTTAAGAGGAAACAGGAAAAAATATGTGATGGAAACAGCAAGATTTCATCGAGACTGCTCCACTTTCCCATAAAAAATTCCTGGGACAAAAAGCTTCTTTTTTCTTTTTTATCCTACAATGAAAAAAATGTGCTGTATTCACACTTTTTTTTACAGATTCTAAGCAGAACGCTTCTCCTTCATTGCAATTTATTGCAGATAGGAAAAGCATTTGCTTTGGGAACCTGTGTTTGCTCTTCCATCAGCAGGTTGCTGCTGCATTCATCTTCTCAGCTTTCATGCTGGCGTGTTTAGTTCTCACTCATCCATCTCTTTGCAATATTATACTCTTTGGTTTTGTAAACTGCTTGGCGTATAGAAATCTAAGTTCCCAGGGCTCTGCGTTAGCCTGGAGCCCAATGCGTCTGACAGCTTTGGAAGCTGGGGCTGTGAATCCCAGCTCATTGCAATACACAACAACCATTTAACCTCCTGTCTGTGCTTGTACTTGCTGACGAGGTGCTTTTCAGGCAGCAGCAGTCAGTCAGCCTTCAGATCAGAGGCATGTGGTACCTCTCCAGCAGATGAACATTTTCCACCAGCATTTTGAAGAGGAAAAAGTCTAAATAAATAACCTCCAAGGTTGAAAAGGGCCCATTCACCAAACATTGGTGAAGTAATTCACAGTAAAAATAAATGTTCGGCAAAGTGATCTTTCATTTGAAAATTGGATCCAGATTTGACAAACTGAGAGGGGTGAACAAGTGTGTCAGATGCAGGGCAACACAGTTTGCCTACAAAGTGTGCTGCCATGAAGTGCTCATGCTCAGCTTATGGAGAAATGCAATCTGGCAGAAGTAATCTGTTTGTTTATCAGCAAACTGTTGGAATCACAGTACCACGAACTTTACTGCTCATGTAATACCAGAGGTAAAAAAAGATTTTCAGAGAGTGACTGAAGCATTTCTAACTTAAAATCCTTTCAGAATTTTAGCCATGGACGTAACTTTAGTGATGGTGTGGTGAGGAGACTGTCTCTGTCTTTCCCACTGTAATAGATTATTTTGGACCTGTATTTTTTGTGTGTTATAGCTGACTTAAAGCTTTATGGCCATATACACATATATGCACAGAAATACCAAGGCTAGCTACAGTACGTGGATGAAGCAGGAAGGCTATGATGTAATTTCTGGTTGTTACCAGTACTCTAACATTATTGGAACTTCTACAATCTCTAGTGCCAGGAAAAGGAAAACTATCATAAAAGGGCATATACTGGAGAAGTTTGATAAAGACATGAACTCTTCAGTTCTTATTAGGTTAAAAAAAAAAATAAAGCCAGAAATAAGGCCTCTTCAAACCTTAATTATTCATGACTCTAAACATCAGTATTCAGTCTTATCAAAGCATAGCAATTTTTTTCTAAAAGCCTTTAGAAGGTAAGCTTGAACTCTGGCATTATTCTGAATCAGATTTCTTGAAGAACGGCATGACCTACTTTCATGTGTATCGTTTCCCAGTGTTTAAGTTCAGTCAGTCCACAAGATGAGGATGAGGATGATTTCAGCTGCTGGAGATGAAACCTCTCCTGGGATCAAGCTGTGCGCTTTTGCTGGTTCAGTCATCACCAGTAATAATAATTTTGTTATTGTCTTTTGGATGAGATTTTTGCTGGTGCTGCACATGACAGAAGGGATTTCAGGTACTGTAGCTGGATGCTGACTAGCAGGAGTGATAAGTGGGGAAGAATAGTTACTGTATTAAGAAAAGTCAGAGCCCTGCTGATTCCAGATAGATGTGATGGTACAGTTTAACATAATCCCTTACACCAGCAACCTGATTTCAGGTGGAAAGGCTAGAGTGAGAGTTTTTGCAGCACAAACCCAGTGTTAAGTTGAAAAACAAACAAACATATGATAACAGTTGCGTTTTTCATCCTGGACGCAAAGCTTAAAGAGAAAAGCTTTGTTGTTAGGGTGATGCCAAGAGAGGAAAAAAATATATATTTGCCCTCCTCTTTCTCCTAATACTTTTGCCTTTTGCCATCTCTTCCAGGTTTGTGGACTGGGTTTGTCTTGCTTCTGTGAGGTGGTTTCCCTGCTGTAGTGTCTTCAAAGCAACAGGAACTTTGTCATTTTCTTTTGTCATAGTCCCTTGGTGAAAGAGGATTCCCTCTGCATTAAGCCTTTGAGGAAAACCAGGAGCAGTGCAAGTTTCCTGAGAACAATTGAATGAGAATGTGATTTCTGTAGGACTGCAGCTCATCGTCTGCCTTCTGGTTAGAGGAAAACTCATGTGGGTGAGACCAAAGATAGCTAAAATACATAGGCTCTGGCCCCAGACGTGCTGAAGTTAGCCTACATTCAGCTGACTTCAGCTTGCAGGGGCAACTCTGACTTTGGTGGAAGGTGGTGGATGCCCCGTCCCTGGAGACCTTCAGGGTCAGGCTGGACAGGGCTCTGAGCAACCTGATCCAGCTGTAGGTGTCCCTGTGCACTGCAGGGGAGTTGGACTTGGTGGCCTTTAAAGGTCCCTTCCAACTCGGACGATTCTATGATTAACTATTTCCTCATGCAAGTGTGTACCTTGGCAGCCCTGGTGCAGAACAGTCAGGGACACCAGCCAGCCCTCAATGACCACTTTTAGAAGATGTTATGCCCGTTGAACTTGCCATGCCAAATGTGTGTTGTCTTTGTCCTTCTCCTCAGCTTCTGGTGCCAAATTTTAACGCATGGCTATAATGCTAACTTCCTTGCGTAGCTCTTTCTAGCTGCTGTTGTTTCTGACTCAGAGCTGGGAAATGCAGTCCATTGGTCATATGGAATTTTTTCTCAACATCTTCCCACTTGGTAAGACAAGGATGGGACTGATGAAACACAGAAATGTCCATTAGTTGTGCAGTGATTTACTACTGGGTAAATCTATTTGTGCAGTGTGACTTCAGTAGATTTTTCAAACTAAATCAAGGAGGTATTTATCAGCACAGCTATTTTTGTGACACTGAGAAAAGGATAAATAAGTGTAAAGGAACAGATTTTTAATATTCTTCTAGGAGAGTCTAAATCTCATATTTTCCAAAAATGTGAAAGCGGCTCCATTTGAACATTAAACCAGAAGGGTTTATAGTGCATATGGTACCTATTTGAATTTTTTAAATGTCTAATTTCTGCTGTGGAAATGGAGGCCAGGTTGAGTTATTTATTGTGGGATGCAGAAGGAAATCACGACCCTTTGCAGGGACACGTTAGGATCCCTGCGCCATTCAGCCAGTTTTCTCCTGTCACACCTACTTAAATTTTCAAAAACACACTTTAATGTATTGAGTGTGCTCTGGATCATACTAGTTCCTGAGCGCTTATGACAGCTTTCAGAGATTGCTGGTGGCTCCCAGTAGATTGTAATTCTAGAAACAGGAGCCTGATGCTAAGCATCACCACCTGTTCCCCATTATTTTCCTTCAGAAGAAAACAATGCAAGGATAAGATTACATACTAATGGAACCCATTTTCACTAAATAGGTACATTTGGTCACATGTAATTTGGTGGCCCATAAAAGAAAAAAGAAAATAGTAAGCTGTTTTCAAAAGAGAGACGCAAATAAAATTTAAATGAAGAGTTTCCTAACTACGTAAACCAAACCCCATTCTTACATGGCAGGTATGCCAATATGTGGTGTGTAAGTACATACAGATCCCTTGTTGGAATAGCTGTGTTTTCAATTTGATTTGTTGACATATCCTAAAAGACTTTGGACCTCGTTCAGCTCTTTGTAAATCCACCACAGAGCTAATTTTGAACCCTTCTGGCATTTACGCTGAAACTCCTATTCCTGCTCAGACAATGCAGGTCTTGTCTGAAACTAAGGTTTCTCTGCTTCCTCTCCGTAGAATGAAATTGTAAGTGTAAGTAACGTTGTCATAACAATACTTGCAAATGATGTGGTTGGCTGTTGCATTTTGTTGTTACTCGCCTACACCAGTATTGGTTGCCCGTGTTCTCTCTCCATTATATGCCCGTCTCATATAGACCTGGATGAATGAAGACGTTTTAAAAATGAGAATAGCTACATATGGGCTTTAGCATGTACACATGGATAGGTGGTACATTTTTCAAGCACAAAAGCTTATATCCTGAATGTGGTAGTGTTCGTACGGGACCTGTGACAGCCTGACTGATGTTAAATGGGATTTTCTGTAAGAAACGGTCCCTTGAAGTCACCAGTCCTGATTTATGGATGCAGGCCAGTCTCTAAATGGTATATGAATCTTGTTCTTAGCGCTTTTTGTTGTTTTTCCTTTTGCTAATATGCTATTCCCAATGCTGTTACAGAAAAGCAGATTTATTTATTTATTTTAAGTTGTTGTTTCTTGCTGCTGTTGCTTGCTGGTTCTCTTCTGAGCGTCCACATCAGACTGCTGGTAGCCTTTCAGCAGTACTGCTTCTTGCAAACTCTTGGGTAAGGTTTCAGCTTAATGTCAAAAAGTGGTGGGGTTTTTTTTGGAAATAACATGTGTTGCCTGAAGTGTGTTAGTTTTGGAAACAAGATTCTCTTCCTCTCCTTGAATTTGGCGAATGAAGAGCTGACAGCTGGGCGTAGAGTGATCCAGCACCTTTCTCAACTGGGGCTTGACTACAGATTTGCAGGCCTTTTTGGTTTTGCCCCAAGGAGCCTGATAGGCAAAGCCCTGAGTGAGGGAATACAGGAGCTCTGGGCTAGAGTAGGTTTGGCGGCCACACGGAGCAATCTAAATGTAAGTGCTGCCTTAGCTGTAGTTATACATTGGGACAGGCTCGGGATCAAAAGGTAATCGGGTTTATTCTCTCAGATGTGTTCGTTCTATAGTACTGAACTGGGATCTTAACTCTGAAACTGAAACAGGTTTTGCTCAGAACACGCAGAAGTAGATTTATGGAGTGCTGTACGGCTGCTTTTCCTGAATGCAGTAATGGTTTAAAAATTTTTAGAATTGCAAATGTGTATAATGACTTAAATATTTATAGGCTTTGTTAGCCAATAAAAGCAGGTTATTTTAGCACTGAAAGGATTTCATATTGGACGTACAAAATGGACTTTTTGAAGGCACTGTCAGATCTTGATACTGCTCCGTGCACAGGTGAGTGGATTTGGCATTTCACAAAAATTGTCGCAATCAGCCGGACCTTTTCTGTTAACAAAACAGACTGGATGGTTACGTTTTTTCAAGAGTTTTTCCAAGTTGCTCTAACTTAGAAGTGAGTGCGTCCAACTAACACACAATCTACCTTTCATGATATTTTTGTGCCGCCACATGTTTCTGACCCGCTCTTCAAATCTTCACTCCTGTTACATCTTCAATGCGTGAATCCATTGTGAAGCCCAACAAACCCATGAGATTACGTATCTCAGCAAGGACTACTCATTAGGAAGAGATCGCGAGATGATGCCCTTTAGCCTTTGATTTCCTAAATAAATTAGAACCTTTGTTCTGACTTTGGCTGGGAAAGGCTCTTTGTTGGCCAGCCAAAGACTGCCACTGATTTGCATCAGTCTTTTTTTTCTCCCAGAGCACATAACAGCAGTGCTGGATCGCACATCTAAAAGACAGCACTCACAGAGCGGGAGCCTGCACCCGCGCAGCCAGCGCTGTACAAATAGCTTTGCTGTTATTCATGTAGCCTGCTAATGAAAACAATGATTGGGGAGAGGCATGAACAGAGTTCTGCCTAATGGAGCCTCATTAAAACAACAGTTTGCTGGTCTTCTTTTGAACTTTTCAAAAGCCTTTCTTGAGTTACACCCGATAAGAATGATAAGGGTACTACTGCACGTTCCTCGGCAAATCTGTCACGTGCAGGCGTTTTCCATTCAGATGAGTGTGTGTGTGTATTTGCATGAAAGACAGGCCTAAGACAGACCCTCATTTCCAAACCATATGTACTTTGACTCGAAGACTTCAAGATAATGAACTTGAATACCTTGGTATATGATAAACAACTGTGGCTTAGCTATGAGTAAAAAGACACTGGCACTGAAAAGAAACGAGGAAAGGAGGTCGGCGAAGATTTGTGCAAATAGCTGGAAAAGGCACTGGGGGGAGATTTTCTTTCTTTATTTTGCTCCTAGCACACAGTCCCTACTGGCTGTTACTCTACAAACTGCTGAGTTTTTTTGGTGTGACCAATCATACCATTGCTGCTAATGCTGACATTTATCAGTGCTTGTGCTTGCAATCGCTCTTTGCTGGGTTTTATAACTAGGTCTTGAAAATACAGAAGAGAAATATTGAGGTCAGTGACTTTGAAGGTGTGTGTTGACAGACATTGTCCTGTATCTGAGGAAAAATGGCCTAACTGAATTACTGTGAGCTTCTTCCTTTATTTCTCCAGATGTCATGATCAAGTATGGTAAATCTTGTTAACATAAGGTGGAGCAAAACGAGAAAAGATTTGGAGCAGAGTGTTTATGTTCTCTCAGAAATTTCTGGAAAAAATGTGATAATAGAAATGTAGTAGTATTTGCATGTTCAATTACTATCCTAGAGTGCACAAAGGCCCAGCTGATGAGCCGTGCTCGTGTGATGGTGCTTACTGAGGGGCGTCTCTCTGTTCCTCCACTGATATCAGTGATCCCAGAGCTCTTTTACGCATTCGATCTGTAGACTTCAGCATGATTGCATTGGTTTAATTGAGAGAAAGATCTCTTCCATTGTCTAAACCTGGATAAACTAACTATATCAAATATTGGTAAGTGCACTATGTGCTATCTACAGCTTATGCTAAGTGTTAAGTAATTTATAAGTATCAATTCATACACCCTATTTTTCTCAGCTCAGTAAGAGCTTGACACCCTCAAACCAAGAATTTTGGCATATCATTTTAATTACCAGGAAATGTAGTAATAGGACAAGGAGTATCTAATTTAAATTAGATATAAGGAAGAAATTCTCCACTATGAGGCACTGGCACAGGCTGCCCAGAGAAGCTGTGGGTGCCCCATCCCTGGAGGCGTTCAAGGCCAGCCTGGATGGGCCCTGGGCAGCCTGATCCAGTTTCCAGCCCACAGCAGGGGGCCGGAACGGGATGGTCTGTAAGGTTCCTTCCAACCCAAGCCAAGCATGATAACGACAACGCTGTTTTTCCTTTAGTGACAAGGCATATCTCTCCACAGTACCTATTTCAATTGTCAGCCCTTTAAGGCAGAGCACTGTCTTGCTTCTGGGCCAAGTTCTGAGAATGCCATGTTTAAATGAGGTTCTGTTGATTGCAATGAGAACAGTGCACCAAAGGGACTGAGAACAGATTTTCAGGAATAAAATCAGTGCCTGCAATGCGCCGTGAGTGTATAGATGCAAATTTGTACCAACAGGTGCTGGAAAGGGATTTCCAGTGTTCAGAGCAGCAGCTTCCCACTGCAGGAACCGAGATTCTGCAGCAGCTCCTCCTTCCCCTGGGACACAAGGAGTTATTCCTGCTTCCATTAGCTTTTGCATCTGCACTCAGCAGGAGAATTAGCACCTGTAAAGCAGGATGCAGTAGAAGCTGATACCTTTGGTGCCACTGATACAATGAAAATGTTGTTTCAGTGTTTCCAGCGAGCAGCATTTCTATTCATGCTCATCTGGACAGGATTCAAAATGCTAAGTTGTAGCAGCAACTGATTTAGAAGATGCTGTAACATTTTAACAGTGATGTTTTGTTATACTAGAACTATGGGCTGGTTTTCCTACTTGGGAAATCTTCTAAACTCAATGGGAATTGTGCCTGTTTCAGAACTGAGTAGTCCATATGAAAGGTTGCATTTTCTGTGTTTTTTTTTTTTGTTTGTTTTTGGTGTGTGTTTTGTTTTGTTTTTCACACAACTTGTAAATTTAGGCTCTTGCAAATGTAGAGCACTGCTTGGTGGTTTTTGCAGCTCTTTCAGCAGAGTTGTGCAGTCAGCACTGGCACACTGTCTTGGTGCAAGTGGGGAGAAATCCTTGAGCCTGAGAGCTCTTCAGGGCACAGTACTAGGGACATGGTACAAAGGGTACCTTGCCATGGAAATGTGTAGTCAAGTGCAATGTATTGTGTGCAGCCCTGTCCTCTGGAGAATTTGAAGAGCAGGAAAATGAAAGGGGGTTGCTTGATATGGGAAAAATACCCTTCTCATGACTGAGGAAAGACATTTAGCATTGCTTCCTTACTTCTCAGTGATGAAGGAATTTTCAGTGATGAAGTACTTTTCATTCACGTCTCTCTGGTCTGCTTTTCTGCCTCCTTGCAACGTAATGAGGGAAATAAGCCATTGCCTAAGAGGTGAATCATGATATGTGTACAGTAAGCTATTACAAATATGTGTATGTTTACACAATCGTAAACATAGAAATTACATTAAGCATTTGGATGGTTCCATTGCTGCCAGTTGAACCACTCAGGACTTAATTATAAATATTTTATCTGCCTAATTAATTTTTTTTTTCTTTCTGGAATTGCATGTGAAGTACAAGAAAAACAATAAATCGCATCTCTTTTATATCTTCCAGCAAAAAGTAAGCAATGAAATCTTCCTTTGCCACAATCGTATAGCCATGATCAACAGCTGATTTCGGTGTGGAGCTTAAGGACAGCTCTGCACACATCCATGCTCTCAGAAATGCATGGTGGTTGCTAAATAGGCTGAATAAGTTCACCCGTAAAACATGCTTTAGGTAATCAATTTATTTACGTTCAATATACTTAATGGGTAAGACCAGAAAGTAGGTATGTATTTTTTCATACCTGGCTGCTAAATGCGGTTGCCTTAATTTGTATTTGTATCCCTTTGTGAAGGAATCATTGTGACAGGTACAGAGTCGCCTATATTGAGCACATCTGAAAGGAAGGGTACAAATTCCGGGCAAGGAAAGAATCTTATAGTTAACTGGTTAGGGGCTGAAAAAGAATTAGTTGTGTACTCTGGACTTCTTATGTGGCCTTGGCATAGCGAAGCTGTTTAATCTCCTCTACCCTGTTTCCATCTGTATAAAAGTAAAAAATGAAGGGGTTAAAAAAAAAAAAAACAAAAAAAAAAAACCATCCAACCAACCAACCAAAAACCTTAAAATCTTTTCGGTCCTTGTTTGTTCTTGCTCATGTAGACTACCTAGCAATTAAAGAACTGACCACACAGCATTACAGGGAAGCACAGCACCTAGACACTGCCCCTAGGCACAGCTGGCATGCAAATAATAGCAACAAGAGGAGTTCAGGAAGGGGTTGGTCTGTGTTAGCACTCTGGGGCATCTAAATGAGATAAATGCTTGCCAACAAAGCATGCAGTACCCTGGAGAATCCAATTCATGCAGAATAAAAGTTGTCAAGAAGGCAGTGCAATTTTACCATGGCTCCTTTTTCTTTGGCTTTCCTAACAAGTATCAGCCATACGTGGAACTTTTCTTTACAATAAAGTTGCGTGAACTAAAAAGTAGTATCATGTTGCTGCGTCTGGCTTAGCTTCAGAAGTGGAAATACAGTAACGGGATAAATGAAAGGGCCACCCACTACAAAGTGCGGGTGACCAGTAAGAGGAAAAAAAAATCTTTAATGGATATTTATTCCAAAGACTGTTACAAAGAAACTGTTCTCAGACTGATGTTGTGCCAAGCATAGGGGATTAAGCTTTTTAATGACTTTATGTTGATTAACTTCCAAGACATCTAGGAACAGGGAAGAGATTCCATAGCTCCACATAAAGAATATTATTTTCAGACAAGAGAGTGCTTGAAAACATGTAAGTCCAGAAGACACAGCAAAATGTAGCAGGGAAGAGGATAAATAGAAATCTTAGCTGCAGAATCAGCTTATTCTGAGGACGGGGACAAGATCTATATATAGTTAATTTGAGAGCAAGAAGAGGGTGTAGCCAGAGTATGCCGTCTGGAATGAAAGATAGTCCCTCAGTGGCTATTGCAGACCGAAACTACGAGCAGCCCCTGATAGCTCAGGGGCTGCAGACATCGGTGCAGTCTGAGCCACCCTGTTCTTGCCTCCTGGACTGCATGTGCTCAGCTCTCTCTTCTGAGAATTGGGGCCTGGGTTTGTTTGAATTAATAGTGAAGCCATTACACTATGTAAATATGTTAGTGTTCATCTGGTTTTACTCACAAGTTATTCTTGTCTTGCTGCGTTGTTCATGTTTTCTTGTTTGTGCAAAATTAGCTAGGAGCATTTTAAAAGAAAAGGGAAAAAAGGGTAAATAGTGTTGAAACCTTGATTGCTAAGCATTTTACCACAGGCTGAAGTTGGGTAGGCAGCTCTAAGTTAATCATATAATAAGAGACAGTGTCATTAAAAAGTCATTGTGCTGTCAGGGTCCTTTCCTCTTCTGCCATCTTCAGCTGCCTTTGAGTGTGATAATTTGCCTTAATAGCTTCATATTACAGTTTTTCCTTTTACTGTTGCTGAGGAGTCGGCTGCACAGGGAGCAATACGCGTCCAACCACTGACAGAGGTTGCCTGAGCTGCAGGGGGCTGTGCCCAAGCCCATCCTCAGGGCACCTGCTCCTTTGCAGGTGGTCCCACTGCATGGGTGCTGCTGGCCCTTCGTACATACATAACTGCAGCAGCGGGTGAGGGGCCGTGGCTCTTGTAGGGTGATTTATCCTGTTGTTGCAGTGGGGACAGTGGGAGCTTGTTGCAGATGCCCCAGAATTGTCTGTCTGTTCTGATAGTAAAGCTGGCCTGGCTGGCTTTAATGCTTGGTTTCCATTCTCTGTAGGTGCTGTGGAGTTTGAGAGTCAGGACGTGGTCCCTCTCAGATGCCCCTGCAAGGAGTGGTCACAGCCATCACATTGCAGAGGGGCTCATGTGGAGTAGGAAGAGACAGAGCGATGGTGCTTTGCATCTCAGATGCCAGTGGTGGTTTCTGATGTGTAGAGAAAGAACTAGGGACAGAAAGGGAGGCGAATATGAGCCAGGTGTTTCCACACAAACGCCTGTCAGGGAGGGGAATAATAATGCTGACATTCAGTAACGATGTCACATTGCAGCAAGCAGTCTGCTGAAGTGGAGACTGTGGTTCGTCCTTCTCAGACATGCAGCATCTGGCTGTCCCTCCAGCTGACATGAACTCATGTTTTTTTCAGGGCTGTCCTTTTAAACAGGAGGGTTAGAGAAACTGCAGTTTGAAAACTGGCGTCTTAAATGCTGTGAATTCTGCAGTGCAAAGTGTATTCTGCAAGGAATATCTACAAGTCATTTCCAGGATGAGGACTGCAGACACTGCACAAATGTTCATAACTTGGAAGCACTATGTCTCCAGGTTCCCTAGCAGACAAATGGAATTTTTGCCCTGACTTCAATATGACAGGGTTTCCCCCTTGCTTTTTCTAGTGTGTGTGAATGTTTAAAAGCAAAGCAAGTTCATTTCCTCAGTAGCTGTGCTACAGAAGGTGAAGCTGTCATCTCATCTTTCCTGCTGAATACACGCTTGCAGAGAGTGTTCCCACTAAAAGCTCCACCTTGAAAGTGCATTGTGATCTGGGGATGTTCAGACCCAGGTGTTCAGACAGCAGCTTGCTGCCAGTTCCCAGCAGTGTTATTCTACTCCCAACCTCAGTCTCTGAGTATCTACCTGTGGTTTTCTGCCTGGCACTTTCTGTGCCATAGAGTCTGCTAGTTGTTTCCATCTGGATAATATTCTTAGGTGAATTAAATAACCCATGCTTCTAGAGTTAATAGATCCAGAGGGAAAACTGTTTTTGGCAACCCACTGTTCATCCATAGCAGTAAACATGCTGATCAAAAAGCCAGAAGAATCCTACTCTGGAACAGATTTTAAATAGCCAATTAGAGACAAAAATAAAAAGCAAAACCATCAGAAAAGGGGTGGGGAAAAGGCAGATATAAAAAGACGAGAACAGTCTGCTGAAGAGGCTGGACATAGAACAAAGTGTGTGTTAACAAACCTTTATTCTTTGAGCAGTCTGTGGTGATGCATTCAAAAATGACATAAAATCAAGACCTAGAGGCTTCCTGTTGCATTGACTTAGTACTACACTGTTGACTTCAAAGGTTACCTAACATTGTTTTGATGCTCTCTGTTGTAATGCTGCTGCTGGTAGTTCACCAGGCAATAGGAATTGTGCAGAGACAAAGCCCATAAAATCTGGGGTCACACTGACGGTTCCCCAGACCTCTGAACCTTCTTTAATCATGTCTTTGTAAGGTACCAGTTTTACAGAGCAGAAAGCCTCCTTCAAAACTAAGATTCATGTTTGCAGTGTAGGATGCTCCTGGTCTCAGAGCACACTGAGATGGAAGCACTGCTAGGTAACCCCACGGTCATGAAACAAGGGAAGGGGGAAGAACCTGAACACCTGTGTACGCAGTGTGTAGAGGAAACACAGTATATTTTCTTTGAAATAGGAGGATTCAGCAAAGCAACACCAATATGAATCTGAAGTTGATAATTTGCCTTAAAGGTGTGATAAAAGAGAAAGACCCCTAGCTGTGCTGCCTTGGGAACTATGATATATACACGCTACATCCTGGTGGCTGTTCTGTGTTATAAAAAAGGTATGTCTGAACACATTTTGGTTATGGCATGCTTGCTTTTAAGTAATTTGAAAATCTAACTCCTTCCAGGCTTGCAGAACAGGAGGTTGTTTTCCACGATGTTTTACTGGGATTGAGGAAAGCCTAAGTCAGAACCCACATGAGTCCTGCAGCCTTGTCGGTTCACAGAGACCTCGCTGAGGTTTGTTTTCTGGTTGTTAAGATCTGAGTTTTCTTTGGCTCTAGCAAATGGTGAGAGCTGGACTACTGCATGTTTTAGAAATGTTCTTCCCCTGGTGGTCTAGCAGTGCCTTGAGTATTACTTTCAAACACGAATATTTATTGTCGTAATAATGCAGGCTTCTGGAGCCATTAGCCACAAGTTTTGAAGGAATGATCTTTGGAGGCTGCAGGATACACATCCATGATGTAGCACTATGTCAGTCTGTGAATCAGACCTCATAAACGGCAGTGTTGGTTTAAGTTAAAGAGTTAAAAATAAGTTATTGCTAGAAGAAAGTGCCTGTGCAGATGATGGTGCTTTTCTCTCTGCGTCTGGCATCGGTCAGAGATATTTTAATGTTTTAACAAGGAAGAGACTTGGTATGAAAAATTGAATCGTTAACCTTGTCACGGCAACCGAACAGAGTAAATCTGTTTCATTGCAACTACTGTGAGTTTTACTTTCAGGAATAGTCTGTGCCACAGCAGTCACAGAGAGTTGAGAGTTTCTGGTGAGATCAGTCTGAGTCAGGATCCATGTCTGGAGCTGTCTGGGAGCACAGCGTGATTTCCTCCGTGGGATAAATTAACCGTGGCTTTCTGCTTGTGCACAGTGAGAACCTTCGCTATCATCTATGCCTGTGTTGAGCTAAGAATAGAAAAAAGCAACATCAGCAGTGCTGTGGGAAAACTGCACTGCTCCAGATGGCTGCTGATAAGCTCATTTCTCAGTCGGGATTAAAAACAAAACAGTAGTAAATGACGGTCATTTCCCATCCACGTCTTAATTTACACGCTTGCTTTGCAGCTAGGGAAAGCAGGGTGAAGTTAGTCACTTAGCTTCTCAAATGCATTCAGACCATCCATGTCTATCAGAAGGCAGTTCAGTTGCCTTGCAGGAAAAAAGTGTAGGAGAAGAGGGTTTTGTTTGTTTGCTAATTTTTTCTTCCATTTTGCTTTATCTAATTTATGTGGTTTTGAGTGAAGAGCTCTTATTTCCATTGTTATGAAGGTTTGTGTCCTGTGAGATCACGTTAGGCCTTCTCCTTGATTTTCACAGAGAGGATCTTCGTTCCCTCTCCAAAGAGGTAGGTGGGACAAATCCCATGTGCAGTGTGTTCATCTAGCTTGACAGGCCACGTGTTGCATGTAACTTAACCCATCCACATAGATCTGCTACAAGACAAAACAATTCTGAGATCCCTGCTGAGGATCAGGCCTAACCAAGGAGTCAAACAATGGCCTTCATTCTTTGTAAATATTCTTGATATCGGGGTACTTGGTTAAAACATCTGTTTGCATCTCCTAATTTGTTGGCATGCTTTTACTTCAGATTAACTAATTCTTCAGAGAGGGAGAAAAGCAGACATGGCACCCCTGTGGCTATTCATGCGTTGACTCTCAGGGGACAAGGTCTTTGCTCAGAAAGGGATTTCTGTCCTGTCCCAGGCAGGACAAGGAGGAGAGGCTCTCACCGTGACTGTGAATGTTTGCTTCATCGTGCCTGATGGTTGTGGGGTGTTGAGCAATGTGCATAGTCCTGAGACTGAAGACCAACAAGCTCTATTGTTCATTGCTTGAGGGTGGGAACTCTTCTTTTTGCGTACAGCTCAGGCCAGTTGTGATCATCCAGTTAGCACACTGGTCAGCTTTCACCCACTGTACAGCCATTGCATTCAGTTTTATAAAAGCATGATCAATCAAAATAGGGAAAATAAGCTTCTCTTCTTAAGGGAGAAGTGAGTAATAGACAGAGCTGCAGTACCAATTCATTTGTGGTAAGCTGTTTCACAGGCATGGTGCGAATACAGGTAAGATTAAGTTAATTATTATTTTTTTNTGTGAGCAGTTGCTTAAGTTTGATTTCTGATACACGGGTAGCTAAGGATCAAAACTATTCCTAAGATAATCTGTGTGTCCATTTCCTGAGACCCTTGGTCTCACCTCTGCAACAGCTGCTACCTCTTTGCAGGGTGAGTGTGCAATGGCAGGTTGAGCTGGTAGCTCTGCAGTGCTCTTACTTTCCAGCTGTACTGCTGACTGAGGCCTTTCTCGTGCTCTTCAGCTTAGATCCAAGTAACCAACATGGGATGATTGTTAGACAGGGAAGCTGGCCAAGCGTCCAGCACCGTAACCACAGTGTTCTTCTCATTTATGTGGTAAATGAGACTTTTCTTGAATGCTGCTTGGCATCCACAGAAAAAGGGTAGTGAATAACCTCCTGCTGCTGCTTCTTCTGGGAGTGGTAGTTGCCATGATCATCTGCCAGGACTGACTCTGCACTTGGACTTTATGACGTGATTAAAAAAAAATTAAAAATGAAAGAGTTAACTGCTTCTGGGAGAGCCTGCAGTGATATCTGTTCCACCAAATCGCTTGCTTAGGCACATCTCCTCTCAGTGTTGGAGGTGGGGCTGAAGCCAGCAGTGTCTAGGACTGCTTGTGCTGGAGAAGTGATGACACAGCTTAGGTAAAAATGCCAGTTGTTCTTCCTGCTTTTCTCTGACATAGCTTGCTAGTACAGTGTGGAGTAGCTTCAGCATAAAGCCAAATGAGGCCTCATAATATGAGCAAATGAGAGCCTGGTGGCTAAGACACTGGCCAGGAATACTGTCTTCAAATATTTGCTGGAGGCCAAGCTGAAATTCAAGCCCTTATCTCCCACAGCTCAGTAAAGCGTGCCTGCCATCAGGCTATTCACTCACCCTTCAGCACATTACAGCATCTGTCTTCCTCCCCCACCACAGTGCTTCTGCATTACGTTATGTAGTGCCAGACAGAGACCGGGGCTGACTGACTCCACGGCACACTTGCCTTACTCCAGCTTGTGGTGAAACTCCGTGGTTCAGGGTAACCACATGAAACATGAGGGAGAGTAATGACTCCAGCAGAACTAGCAAGAAAGCCTCGTTGCCAGTTTGCTGAGAAGAGGTGCTGTGTTAGATTTCCTCCGGCAAAGGTAGAAACAAACCTCACTTTGGAAGGGCCTCACTAGCAGTCCTGGAAGGACTCAAAAAAAAAAATCCCAACTATTTTTCCCTTCTAACATGTGCATCATTTTCCTTGAGTAGTCCTATCATGTGCTCTCGGTATTTTGAATAGAAATTCAGGAAGGGTAAGAATAGAGACTCATATTCTTTTTCCTCTTAAAAAAAAGAAAAGGTGAAGATTTATGTGCTGTTATATCCTGGCTGGCAAAGGTTAGTTTTGGTGGATTGATCTGGGGACATCCTGACTCAGAAAGAGCAGCACCCATTTTACATATATCTATCTTTTATACAAGGATACAAAACAAATTGGAATGACAGAGGAGAAAGCATCTCAGCAATCAATGTTCTACATCAGACATCACGCTCTGAAAATGTGACCATCACAGGCAAATCTAGGTTATACCATGCTACAAGTGACCTGATTGCCTGAAATCTGGGATAACAAAGATTCAATAAGATTGTTTAAGCTTCAGGCAGCGCTACATAGTTTATCTGTTTCATGCGGTTTCCCATAATATCAAAGCCGTGTTCAGTGGATAGAGAGTTATGACCAGAAAATGACATGTATAGCTGAAGAATGTGAAGGGATGAAGTGCCTTGTAGAGCTAGTTATCGTTGCTGGGGAAGTAGAGCTGGTTTACAGCTTGTTTTTCCCTCTCCATCTGGGATTGACTTGTGCCTTTGCATTGTCTACAGGAAATGTTCTCTGCTATTTTCTAAATGTAAAGACTGTGTTTTAGGCACTGAGGTGTAGGAGTTTCTGAAAACCTTGGCTCATGCATGGACAATTGTTAGTACTTTTTTTTTTTTTTTTTTNTGTGCATCTTTTGATATCATTATATATTGAGTATTAGCATATGAGTATATAGTGAGTATTACAATTTTAATAAGGTCTTATCCTTTCATAAAAGGTGTAAATTTTTTTTTTTTTTTTTTTTTTTTTTTTTTTTACAAATATATTTCCTTCACCCTGTATTTTAAAATCTATATACATATTTATACATAGATGCTCAAATACTGCTGACAATAGGACAATTGTGAACATGGTTTCCCTGCTATTGGCCAAGGCTGTGTACTTACCGGATGTTTAGTTTTGTGTTTTGATACTGAAAACAGTGAAGAGAGAGAAAATTACTTTGCAGGAGGCAGGAGTTTTTCCAATGAATGCCTAGTGACTAGGAGACAAGGCTATGCAGGCATTTTTATTTAAAGCTCTTCGTGATTGATAGCTAGGATATCAAATGGATGGTGGTTTTGAAAGAAAGATCAAGGCAATTGATGGCATCAGGCATTTGCAAGAAGGTTTTTCAGGGAGCTGACTGGCAGCTGGGCTTTTGGGATTTTGAATTGACTTGCCAGTCATCATCTGAGCTGCATACAACACAAAATGATTGTGGATGTGCTGCAGTCATTTACCTTAGATAGGCAAATGGTTTGGATTATTTTTTAATTTCAGAAGTGTCATCTCTATTTAGGAAAGGGCTCCAGAGTGGGAGTAAAGGCTGAGTTGTCTCACTTCTCCTGTCAATTTTTAATGTCAAAATTATTTTTGTTACTTTTACCATTCTTAATGACTGAGTCGAGAGTTGGCAATTAGGCACATATCCTAAATGTCTTTTATACGTCCCTCGGCCTGAAAGCCAAAAGGAAAATGGACACTAGGTACGGTATGAAAGAGCATTCATTAGCACCATTCAGGATCAGGGAACTCTTTTTTTCAAGAGCTATTTGAGGAACCGAAAGAAAACTGCAAGTAGGCTTCTTGCTGACAAGTTGCAGGTGTATACCACATGCCCATATTGGAAAAAAGATGCGGTTATGAAGGTCTTGATGACAGACAAGGGTCTAAAATGCCTTCATCTCCAGGTTATAGCTAGTTCATCTGGTTTTCATTTGCATTTCCCCTGCTAGCAGTGTTAGCGTTTTCCAAACTCAGTAAAACCATGCACAGACCCATACAAAATTCTTTTTTGCATTTTCAGTTACTTAGTTTAGTAAGGTCCCACTTTAACTATATCATAACTGTTCATCAGGATTAATTATTTCTTGCTGGAAAAGATGAGGAAAAAGACTGATAGGGTTGAGGGGAGAGCACTTTGTCTAGGTAGAATCCCCTTGCCTTGAGAGTACCACACAGGTGAGCACTTGCATGTGTCTCCTATCACAACTCCTAGTGAAAAGATCTGACCTTCTCTGATGAATGAGGATGAACTTGAGAGGAAGTGCTTATTCTTAAGGGAGAAAGCCTTGTACGTACGTCAAGTTCTCCAAACAGCTGCACTCTGGATTCATTCTTCAAAGCCGCGTATATTCAGAGGGCAGAAGTAACAGAGCAGCAGCACTCTGGAAATAGCCAGCCAGCTCTTTTGTAACTGCAAAGCAAATTTTGAAAAAGAATACAACTAATGAAATCATATGGAAAATAGCATGGTTCCCCTCAACTAGAAGCACTAGGAGAACTTGCACGTGTTTATTGTCAGACCTCTTGTTTCTTCGGCAGTTCTCAAGAGAACGGCACAAAGAAACAGGCAGGCCTCCATCTAAACACTTTGCACAGCAAATTCTCAACAGCCTCCAAGTTCTTCTTTTCTGAGAACAGTACAATCAAGCCTTGATTAAAAATATTTTTTTAAAGTAATTAGTCTACATTGAAAATCAGTCAATTGAGCTTTTTGTTTGTGCTGAATAAATAATTGCAGGAATCGTCTTGGAGACAGTAAAAGCAGCACTTTGATTCATGTAAAATGCTGGAGAAAATTAGTTGAGGAAGTGCAAACATCATTTTCCAGAAAATGCCTAGAATTATTCTAATCCTTTTATCTAAACAAATGCTTCAAGTATAATTTTGAGGAATAGGAAAAAAGCTATTATTTATTTAATAGACAGTAAAATTAGATGCAGGCACTGAGCATAGTTGTAGCTGTGTGGGAGTCAGCAAAAGGGATCCTGGAATGTGGTGCTGTCACCCTGTCTCCTTAAAGAACCACGTCTTTTTCTTTTGTAGGAATAAACTTATGTTTTACTTTATTCTCTCATTAAAAAAAAAAAAAAAAAATAGTGCCTTCACACCCTCTTTTTAGGAGTCAGTTTTCCTGCAAGATAATGATGGTTTTGATGAAAATGGGACAATTTTATGCGTGTCTCTGCTTGTAGACAATTATACGTGCAAGTGATTTTGTGCTGTATAGTATAGTCTGTGCTGTGTACCACAGGGGTGCTGCTCAGCAGTGGGCAAGCTTAAGGAGTATCCTAGGCACATAAGGCCATCAAAGTGAAATGCTGATCAGTGGCATTTGTTTGCTTCCCAGATGGTGTGAGTCAGAGAGGAATGGTGCAGTTGGGAAGGAGCTTGTACCAACACCGTGCAGATGTTCATTGTGAGAACAGTGAATTTCTTATCCTACCTAGCACCTTTTGAAAAATGCCTCAGAAGTCAGACCCAAATTCAAATGTTACCTGTTGTGGACTGTGCTTTCAGTGACCAAGGGTTTTCTTGCTCAGTTTTTTCTGCATTGTAGAATTTTTTGTCTATGAATCAGAAGCCTGAGTATCTTGAAACCCAAAAAATATAAGTTCTCTTGTGCCAACATACATTTTAGGCAAGAAAAGATGAAACTGCCAAGGGAGCAGGTTGTATCTTTGTGATTCTTGAGGCAGTGACACCAGAAGCTTGAGCCCAAGGACTGCTGTAAGGTTATTGTGAAGCTACCTGCACCTCCTAGTCCAGCGAGTGGTACCTCACCTCTAGGCTTCTTCATCTTCTCAAGGCCAGCTTAATCTAGTTGGAATTAATTGATCTTTAAGGTCCCTTCCAACCCGAGCCATTCTATGATTCCATGATCTTTACTTAATTTCTTGAAAATGGACTATACGCATGCCTTGTCCACAGCTTCACCACAACCCTCTCCTTTCACCCACCAGGCCTATCCTTGTACCAATGACAAGGAGTGCGAGGTTGGGCGGTACTGTCACAGTCCTCACCAAGCAACGTCTGCGTGCATGTTGTGCCGCAGGAAGAAGAAGCGGTGCCACAGAGATGGCATGTGCTGCCCTGGGAATCGCTGCAACAACGGTACGTCAGTCGTTTCTTCTTCTCCCTCCATAAAATCAGCATTTTGATAGGATCTACTGAATATAGATTTCTGAGTGTTCTCAGCAGAAGTATTTTTTCTGGGTAACTGCAGTTCCTTTTCTAAATGAAGACAAAATCCCACAGCTATAAGCTTCCCTTGTCTTGCTCCTTTTCTTTTGGTTTAGAAAAGATGCTGAATGATCTTCTTTTTCTATTTCTAAAAAAAGGTAAGATCTGATTTTCAAAACTGCGTAAGAAACCAGTCTAACCACTGCATGTTAAAGCTGTATGTCCATCGTGTTGGATATGGGGAAGCTGTGTGCTGAACTAGCCAAGTAGAAATATAGCTGACTGAGTAAAATTAGACTGACTGGATTCATGGCTGTCATGCTAATGCAGAACTGGATGGTGCCAGGCTTGGGAGGAGAGGAGAGATGAGGAGGGAAAAGAGGAACAGCTCCAACAGTTTCCTTCCTTCCTTCCTTTTTCCTCACAGGTATTTGCGTACCGGTAACTGAAAACATCCTCACGCCTCACATCCCTGCGCTGGATGGGCCACGCAACAGGAAGAACAGCCATTATGCTAGCAAGGATTTGGGATGGCAGAACTTAGGGAGATCGCAGTCCAAGCTGTCACACATAAAAGGTAAGATCACATTTTGTTATGAATAACGTTACTGCTGTTTAGATACAGCAGTGCAGACCAGCAATACACCGTAATTTCAAAGGTTGTGAAACTCTGAGAATTCAGAGCACAACTAAAAAAGCGAAGTAACATCAACCAACTATTGCTCTGATTGAAATAGCAGCTGCTTTCTTCTCTATATCAGGGGGAACTGCAAATCCATTTTTCAGTTGTGCAGGATTGTGCACATCCTCCTCTTGTAATAGTCGTGTAATTAGGCACTTGTCGTTGTGTTTACAAACTTGTAGCTCAATTTGTCCTTACTAAGTCTTGTGGCAGTTCTCATCAATTACCTTCCTGAACCTCCCTAATTCATCTCTTCCCCTGTGTTTATGTCCTTCAAATAGCCACAGATGGAAATACCATCTTTCCTTTTTCTGAGCTTCATTTGCATCAGTCTGCACTCAATCTGCGCTTTCAAATTTTCCCCTGAGGTAAAACAGTTTGGTTGCTCTTTTTAGGACACGAAGGCGATCCCTGCCTACGGTCATCGGACTGTATTGAGGGACACTGCTGTGCTCGCCATTTCTGGACCAAAATTTGCAAGCCTGTGTTGCATCAGGGGGAGGTGTGCACCAAGCAGCGCAAGAAAGGCTCCCACGGACTGGAGATTTTCCAACGATGTGACTGTGCCAAGGGGCTGTCTTGCAAAGTATGGAAAGATGCGACCTCCTCTTCTAAATCAAGACTTCATGTGTGTCAGAAAATCTGATTGGAAGATGGTAATGAAGTATTAAGTGACTGTGGTCTTATGTATTTAATGCATTACAGCATCGTGGGAAACGAGGACTGCACGTGAAAGAGGCTTTGCTAAAGTTAGGGTAGGAGTAGAATAAAGTCACACCAAATGCATTTCTTTTTGAGCTCGTGGAAAATGCAAGAGCAGCTGGAGACTTCCCTTTGTGTGGTTCTTCTGTAAATAACTCCTACAGTTGTGGGAAACACTAGTATGCAAATAAGTACAGTGGAAATTAATGCCACTTACCTTGCTGTGATGTTCAGGGGGCCAGCGTAAGGGCTACAGTGGTTTTCCAGCAGTGGCAATGCCTGCTAAACAAATTGTATACATTGTACTCCTATAGGAAGCAGCGCATTCCAGGAAGACTTGTCTGTCAACACATTATTGGTGACTAAAATATGACATGTTGAGGTGCAAGGGATGGAAATACAGTTACTGTGAATGTCCATACACTCTTGTCATTCGGGGCTGACACTTCAGCAAAGAAAGCACTCCTGCAGGACAAGAGTGCTAAATTTTGCAGTCCCTCATGAAAAGGTGAAAAGTTGCCATCTCATGATTGTAAGACAACAGCAGTTTCTCTAATCAGAGGCATTTAAACAGGGTTTTGTTTGCTATATTTAGGTGAACTGAAATGCTTTGTGTAGTTCAACGTCATAGTATGGCACCTAATCGCTTGTATTTGTCTCAGTTTAGTGCGAGTATACATTGGATTGAACAGGTGAAACAAATATGTGCATGCTGAACCCAGAATTATATACAGGCCGCTGCTCATTAGCCCTAAATATACTTTCTTTGCCTAAACATTACTTGCATTATAGACATTTCCAAAAGAGATAGTGGAGTGCTGAATACCTGTCACAAAGAGCTATGAACTTGTGCCACTGTTGTAACAGATGACATAGGCACTGGCTGAGGAATTTAGACTGCACTGCTACCAACTCAAAGTTTTACATTTTGATAGTAGCAACGGACTACAGTTTGCTATTAGTGCTCAATCAAACTGCATTCTTGAGAAGCATAAATGGATTTGTTTCTTAGAGGTAGCCAAAAGAAAAAAAAAAAAAAAAAAAGAGTTGGCCCTTGTGAGCACCTCTTCTCCTGCAGAAAAAGATGCAAGAAAATGGTACAAACACAAATGATTGCTAGCATCACATGATGTTGCAGCACACCAGTTGCCAGCATGTACTTAAGCTGAACTTGATCTCTTCTCAGTCTGGACATTTCTGCCAGGAATGATGGAAGTACATGGACCGCGGAAACAGCTAACAACTCTACATTGTTGGTGTACTGGTTAAAAAAAAAAAAAAAAGTCTCCATCCTTTGATTTCTCTTACAGATCTTTTCAAACTTTTTTCATTCTACTTATCTGCAAGTATTCCTTTGTATAGACACAGGTAAAAAGACTGATGCTACTTTTAAGAAGTCTGATTCCCTAACTGACCTACTGCTAATCTGTAATTACCCAGTTTCATGTTTTGTAACCCAAGAGACCTTTCTGTTTAATCAGTTCTGAACGCAGTAACGCTAGTATGTAGTTTTAAGACCACGTCACCCCGTACCAAAGACACCTTTTCTCACTGACATGTCTCTACCAGCAGTTACTTTAACGCTTCAGCTTATGTACACCTCTGACTCAGATTTCCTAATTAGAACACAGACCTCAGCTACATTGCCTTTATCTTTCATAAGAGTCCAAATAAGAGTAAATCACCTTACGTTACTGGAGTTAGTCTTTATTGCCTTAAAGGGTCTGCTCTGTCTAATAGTCTCAGTCAGACTTCAATCTCACGATCTTTCTAGTTCAGCTCTGGTTATTTCAGAGGAGGCTTTCCTGTGGACTGAAACAGGAATAAGATTCAGAAATAGGATAATTTCAAGATACCAAGAAAGTACAGGAACCAATTCTGCAAGTGTTATTTACACTGACAGCACAGACTCAGCAGAGGAGCTCTATTGCCTTCATTGCAACTACAAGCTAAAGAAAACTTAAGCCAGCTTGAGCAGTGGGGTTGCAGAAGTGGGCTCTCAGTTATTTTTATAGCTTTTCCTATCATTGGCCTAACCCCCTCCCTATTCCTCTTACAAAACTTAGTTATTTGGGATAATTTATTTACAGGAAATGTTTAATGAGATGTATTTTCTTAGAGAGATTTCTTACAAAAAGCTTTGTAGCAGAATATATTTGCAGCCTGTTGACTTTAATGTAGAAAAATGTATAATAAGATTAAATATATTAAATGTCCTTTCCCCTTTCTTCACAAATCTTTTACCCACATTCTTTCCCTTACCTGCTACTTAAAAAGAGTAGTTCTTTCTGGAAGGATATGCAGACCTAGTGGGAAAAAACCCATCTACTTTAGCTGTACAAGAAAAAGCATCTGATCGTACTTGTCTCATGGCACTACGCACGCTGAGTTGTGGTAAAGCACATGAAAGTCATCGCCACGTCATTTCCACAAAACTGTCTGAAGTGGCAAAACCTATGTGCATCTTTTGGGAGAATTTCCACCTAAACCTTCAAGAATAAGATTTGAAAGTAACACATCTGGATGCATAACGTTCAGTCAACCGGGCTTAATAAGAACAGAGCGCAGACACATTCCCTCAATAGTGATACAAAGCTGAGAGACTCCCAGTGGGTACAGCCGATATCCAAATTGCGTGGCATTTTGCTTTAGGTGACAGCATACATTGCTACAAGATATACAGCTAGCAATTCTGAAGTGGCAGATGTGAGCTCTAGTAACATGAAACAATCCATATGACACAACTGAAAATATTGTTGCTAAAAACCCAGGAAAACCCCTGCAGATCTCAATAACTATTGCAAAATAAAAGCTGTGGTTATTGAGCAATGGCCTCAATATTCTCGTTACTTGTTTCTGGGAACCCTTTGCTCAAACAGATGTACATGTGGAGAATGGAGTGGTCTCCAAGTAGCACTAGTGTCTGTGAAAATGAAAAGGTTTTGCTACCATTACTTACAGCGTTTGGTGGGTAGTCCTTTGAAAGTTCTAGCACTTTTAACAAACACCATAATGAAGTTGTGAGCATCTTCAGATCCCAATGACTTCAACAGAACTTGAGACTGCCCAGGCCTTCAGAGATTTAATCTAGGGACAAAAACAATAGGCACAGGCACATTGCACACCACAAATACTGAGCAACATAGCCGAACTGAACAGCATGCGAGGAGTTTCGCAAGGCTGAAGATTGAGTGTTTAGAAGCTATTCAGTTAATGTTTTGGGGTAACATACATCAGTTTAAGAATAAAAGAACAGCTAAATTTGGAGATAATTGCTCTCACTCATTGCTTCAATCATCAAAGGAATTAAGAGTGACTTTGGCTCAGTAACATTTCAGAAATCTGCAGTCCTGACACAAGTACTGAAGAGATTATTGCTGAACAATTCAAATATTCTTCCTATTAGCCTAGAATAGCCTCAGCAATGCAACATCTATTTGGAAACACTTATTAACTTCCCAAAAATAACAGTTTTCTACTCCATAGCAGCATATATTTGATTTACAGCATATATGTGGGCGTATATCTGTTACTGTACTATTTGCTTTGTCTTATGTTGTTTGCAACATACAGTATTTATGATTTAAGATTTTTTTTTTTTTTTTTAATGAAAGCAATTGAAATAGATTTATGTACTTACTTTTAAAAGTGTACACCCAGCATTTGACACCAAAACACAGTTCACTGGAATTCTATACATCTTCTATATTTTCTGACTTTTCTGCTTTTTGCCTTAATTAAAAAAAAAAAAATAAATAAAGGAAAAAAAAAAAAAGCAACAAGGCATATGAACCTTCTTGAACAGAGAGTAGGAGGGTGAGAAGAGACATTCCTAAACTTTTCCTTGTCAGCAACCTGCCAGCCCTTTCTGCTTCAGCATCACAGACCTGTATCCTCACCCCAATCAGAAAGTTAAATTCTATCAAATTTTTTTTTTTCTTTCCACCCATCGCTTCCTGTTGCCTTTCCTGCTGGGAAAACTACTTAAAAAAAGATATCCTGAAGGTCAAAGCCAGCAGAAACTCATCCACAAGGTACTCCAAACCAAGGCTTTTAGGAGTCTTAACATCTATAATGTAACTTACAAAAAAAACATCTTTCTAAAGGAGTTGTATAGACACTAAGACTTCATTTAAAACAAACACTGGGCAGAGTTTAACTCCATTCAAAGATGTCAGTAATTTTCTTTTAAATTCAAATTAATAAAAAAAAGTTATCCTTTCTTCCCCAGTCTGATGTATGGCATCTACCTGAAGCTGCAGGAGACAAAGAGTGAAGGAACAGTTAGTTCAGAGGTCTGCGCTTCCCCATTTAAATCATAATGTTCCATTCTGATTTAAACAGAGCCTTTCTGCTCAGGTGCACGATTTTCTAATACAGTGTTTAACATGCTCACTGCTACCAAAGAGTGCCTACAGCTCAATGTTGATCCTACACCCATTCTTATGTTACACTTTGCCTTCAGCTTTAGTGTGGTTATTGTCATTTGCTGAAATATGGCAAATGTCTGTTGTGGCCCCTCTCACCTCACTGCTCTGCCTGCTTTTCAGAGACCTGCTGAAGGCAGCAGTGTGGGAGGCAAGGAGTAATCGCAGAAAATGGTGTGTGTTGAGGGGAGCATGCACTGGAAAGAGCCAACCTGAAGCCTGAAATGGGGACAAAAGGAGACTGCCTCAGAAGTTAACTAGATGCTCTTGTAGAAACCAGATATTTTCACCATATCCCATGCAACCGCCAAGAATGGAGGAAGGGCAAACGTCCTTTACAGTTGTCAGCTCCTGAGCCTTGCCCCGCAGCACTGACCCAACAGCCAGTGAATGACTTTGTTCCCTCAAAAACTCAAGCCTTGTGCTGCTGTTCCCCCAGGCAGCAGCACTTCTCTCACCTTGGCTCTCTGCGTGCCCAAATCCCAGTAATTCCAGAGGCTTTGGATTTGTCACCAACCCTCAGAAACCTTGTTCAGACAGCGCTGCCACAGCTAGCAGCCTGCCCATGCTTAGGAATCCAGCTTGAAGGCTGTGGGATGGAACAGACAAAAGCAGGGATGGCTGCTGCGCTGCAGAACTCCAGCTGGTCCCAGAGCTGTTTTTGTGACCACCATGGATGGGACTGACCCTGATGGATATCCAGCATGGATGGAGCTCATTGCAAACTTGTTTATTCTGGCAGCTCCCTGTTTTTTTTGGAATTGCTTATTGTTATAGCACAAGTGTCAATTACTTATTTACAAATGTCTGGTACCAATCAACTCTTTTTCTTTTTTTTTTTTTTCTTTTAAGTACCGTCTTGCAGCTTGATTTAGAAGTGGTTTGCTGCATGCCAACTTCCCAAAGCTGAGGAAATAATCTTTTAGAGGAAATTAACATTTTAAGAAGCATGGCCTTTCATTTTTCTTTTCAGGAAAAATTCTATTTAGAAAAAGAGTAGGAAGGAACACAAAATTTACACAAAAAATATTCCTGACACACATCTCAGTATTTCATTTCAAACCTCATGGTTTGAAATGTAATTCTCCACTGCTGTTATCAAAGTTGGCCAAAGAGTGGCCAACAAATCAGAAATGCTGTGTGATTGCTACAGCATGTGCATCCTGTATTTCTATTTCTTACAAGCTATTCTTTATTTCTGAGAGTATGCTATTCGATAACATCCACTCAATAGGCTCGCAAAGTTTTTTTTTTTTTTTTTAATAAACTATTAATCAAACATTCAATAATTCAGTAAAAACTGAAGTCTAGATTTCTAGATTTCACAGATATTGATTCTTTCCTTAATGACAGTAGCTTTTAATGGAACCATAAAAATACATATATATGCACACAAAGTGATGAATGACATGGTTCTGGAAGAAATTTGCAAGGAATTTTGGAATGCACCACATGAATGAATCCAATGACTGCCCAAAGCTTTAGAAAAATGCACCCCCAAATGATAGTTTGCTGTCTTTATCCAAGTAGTTTAGGATATTGTAAGCAACAGGTCTTTAGAACAATGGGTGATGCCAAAAGAAAATACTTATGCATGTGCTCTTAGAGAAGCATTGACTCTTCTGTTTTAGAGTATGTTCTGCTGTGCAATGTGCAGAGAAGAAGCACATCTTCATAAAGCAGAAGAAATCAAAAGAGGAAAATGTCCCTCCAAGGTTTAATGCTGAACAGTCAAATCGACTAGTGACAGAGTGCAACTGTTCAGCATGTCCTTGTATTGTCCGGAATCTATCCTAATGACTCCAGCTAGAAGTACATAAACATTTTAGTACAACTCAAATGAATACCCAAGTGACACCAACACTAGAAAATCATCACCAAGGTACACAGTCCACTTTTGGATGCCCTTCAGCATTAACAGCAACAGTTCACCCTCTGTGTGCTGTATTAATTACTTCTTGAAAATATGTGGCTATAAAAAACAAGGCAGTTCTTACCAAAAGGCCATAAATCTGAGTTCTTGGCCATATAATTTATGTTTTGAAGGTCAATTATCACCACTGGTGAAACACCGTCTCAGAGTAGGCAAATAGGAAAAATATGAAACATATGAAAAAATCTTGCTTTGTACGCAAACATAATAAGAAAAGAGAGAAATACTTCAACCATGTCTTACCTTTAATAAGGGTCAGCTTCTCTACCATTGTCTTCCCCATCTGAGCAAAGAGATTCCTTCATATATGAACGATCACATATTGTATGGGTTCCTCTGCTGGCAAATGCAAGTGTCCTAAAAACAACACAGGAAGGTAATTTTCATGCAAGAGTTCAATACTAGTTTTATTTTTGGGTATCAATTCACATTTCTGCCTTTAAAGAAATCTGCAAGAATTTACAGAATCTGTTGCACCTTCTTTTAATCAAAGTAATTACATGAAATGTAGAAGAAAGCAGTTCAGATCAGTTTTTATTTTATTTTATTTTCTACTGAGCACTAAAAAATTGACTAGAGAAACAGCCAAGGAAATGTGAGATGAACTTTGGAACAGGTTGAAAGAAGTATTAAAATTCCTGTTTCTGTGAGTACGGTATGAGCATTTCCTACAACACCTCTGAAATATGAATACTTCCAGTATACGGAACCTGACTTACTGGTGATCCAACAGGCAGAAAGCCCTATAGAAGTCAGAAGACTTATGTTCAGTCAGATCTAGACAAAAATACATTTTATACTGACAAAACATTCATTACTTGTGCTGCATTTTTATTATTATTATTATTATTTTTTTTTTTTTTTTTAAAAAAAACGATACTTCAGCCTTAATGTTTTGAAAATTTCCTCAGGTCACAGAGAAAACTGTAAGCTCTGGTTGTCCCTAAGCTCCCATCACAGAAATAATGTTATCGTTACGAGGGTAACATCGGCCGTGAGAAATGAAGTGCAACTTCTGTTTGTTACAAGGGTCAGCAAATAGCTTATCTCTAGAAGCTGTAGTTGTGGGTATCCCAGGGAATTTGAAGATTTACTACATTTTTGTAGTTGGTATTTTTAACGCTTCAAAAATGTATAGGTACTTAATAAGGGACTTAGTCAAAGAGGAGAGCTGGTAGAGGATTCCTTTCAGCTAATTTAAACTGACTTGAAAGTTAGATGTCTCAGCAAAATTAGCCACATAGATGAGAGATGCTGAGAAAATAATTCACCTGCCCCATACTAGAGGCTGCTACCATAGAAGCCTGCCTGCTGCTTGCCTCTGTTTCTCCACTGAGTCAAGGTAGAGCAGCAACACTTTACACCAGATCTGTAGCTTTCAGGTGGGTAAAGCCAGGGAAGATGAACTGTACCTGTGACGCACAGAAGACAGGAGTTTAAGCAGCATAAGGAGGGCAGCAGGAGACAGAAAGGGGTCAAATACTGCCTAAAAACCACACTTGAATGTCCAGAGCCAAGGATCGAGCAGGATCACTCTCCACAATTTAAGCTTCTCCCATCTAACCCCAGCGCAGTGCAGTTTTTTGTACCCTTCTAATCAGGGCTTCACAGACTGCCTCTCATTGCACCTGGCACTTGTCCTGTCTCCACACACCTAACACAGCGCTCACAGCAGCCTCGGTCCCCAAGGGCCAACCCATGCCCTCCCAAGCACCTTTCCCTCCCGATGGCTCCGGCCCCCTGGCTGAATGATGTAGCACTCGTGGATTGCTCATTATGTTTCCAACCAGAGTTTTCTCTCTCATTACTTCTTTCTGGAAGACAGCCTTGTAACCAGCCAGGGCATCACCGAGCATCTGACAGCAGCGCTGGTGTGGTCCTACTGCCTTGTTTGACCCATTCCCCACCTCAGCCTGCAGTCACTTGGCTGTGCATGAAGTGAAAACCTTTGGTGCTGGGACTAACTTTTTCTTCTGTTTGTACAATGCTTAGCACAGCAGCATCCCGGTTCACAACAACAGCTCTATTATCTTCACCGGTTTTACTACCATATATAATTTGAAACACAAATATCAGGTGGGACTATTCTGTTCACGATTCCTTAAACACAATGTAAGCACAGCACTGCCCTACCTCACACTACAGCAGTTTTCAGCCTGTGGTCTGTGAAACCCCTGTGTTCAGGGAGCTTAAGCTAGAAAGCACGCCTGTTGCCAGTAAGCTGAAGATAAAGTTGCTAGTTTACAAATCAAAAAGACTAGGAAAATACTGCTCTAAAACAAGAGTGAAAAACTTCATACTCTTTGTAAATATGAACCTGTTACAGGCTTTGAGAATTTATTCGGTGAGAACATGAAGCAAGCTGCAGGTCTCTCAGAAGATACACACTCTGCAAATCCTAGCAAGCTGCTGCAAGCAAGACCTGCAGGGTCTCCCCCTAGAAAGGCGGGACGGCTGGTTCTGGGGCTGTGTGTTTGCACCTTCAACAATAATACTTTAAAACATATCTTGCCATTACACTTGACATCACTTTTGCTAACTGTGGAAACTCTAATTATCTGCTGTTCCCATCCCATGACAAACAGAGAACTTCGGCACACTGGGATTACAAACTGCTCCTAAAGCAACATTGTAATTTGAATTCCATTTCTCAGATAGGCAAGGCAAACAAGCAGTAGATGGACCTTCCAGTTAGCTTGTTTTCTTTAAATAAGTTTTCTTTTTTTTTTTTTTTTTTTTTTTTTAAATAAGTAAATGATGCATGACAGTGATATGCTAAACNTTTTTTTCTTTAAATAAGTAAATGATGCATGACAGTCATATGCTAAACTCATTTTTCAATCTCATTTTTTAATCTATTGCCTGGAAAATGCAGCAACCTGACCCCAGATGATGGAAGGGTGACTCTGGGGCAGTGAATTAAAAATAGCCTGCTAGGGGGAGCGAGGACAGGTGCAGGCTTTGGCCAGCTACTGCGGTGGAGTTGATTGCGAGAAGGGTTGGGATGGGACCATTAATTAGAACTGGGGAAGAACAGGGCACTGTGTCAAGGCAATTTTAAACCCTCTGACCTTTCACCTGAAGCACCTGGTCCAAGTCCAGCCACGACCGAGGGGACTCAAGCTCGTCCTGATGATGTGATGGTAAAATGCTCTGTGCGCAAGGTGGTTGGTGGTCTTGGACCTCCTCCCGGAGAAGCAGAGTTCCCAGCTCCACTCAACTTTGGTCCAACTGGCAATGCTCATTTTGTTATAATGAGGCCCGAGGTGGAAATAAGCTGGAGAGATGCATTCTTTCTTTTCTCCTGACAGGTGGCTCTCCAAGGAGATGCTCTGCACGCCAGTGCAGCCACATGAGCTGGGCCGCAGACATCACCGAGCGAGCTGGCACAGCCCAGCCATGGCATGGAGCCAAGGAGGGGTCTTCTCAGAAAGGAAGATGCCACGTGCTCCCACACTCCTAGCAAAAGCAGCATGCAGTTTTGGGCTCTTAATAGAAGAAGGACATAAGATTATTAGAGAGCATCCAAAGGAGGGCTACAAAGATGGTGAAGGGTCTAGAGGACAAGGTGTGTGAGGAGTGGCTGAGGTCCCTTAGCAGCACAGCAGACCCGTTGTCCTCTCCTGAGGGGAAAAGAGAGCGCCTGCCATGTTTACAAGAGGTTGTGCAGTGCAGGCATCTCTGTACTCAGACTAAGGGACAACTGTGACACTGACAAACCCGTATGGGGTGTGATCCTGCACTAGCCCAAGGAAGCTGGGCAGCCTGGGCCCCGTTAAGTGATGCCATGACACCAGTTTGGTGCCATGTGCGCCAGGCTGATTTGTACGGTTAACAGCCTTTCATCTACCACCTCAGGGAAAGGAAGTAAACCAAAATAAACTTCTCAACATAGAAACTAATTGAATCATATGAAATACATCTAAGGTCTATTGGAAGCCAATACTTACCACTCATGAACTGAGTGAAACCTATAAACTTTTGACCATAAACCAATGCCAGCCTTCAAAAAAGCAAGGTGGACACTGAAATGTCTTTTGTATATGACTGTCAAGCTTTTTTTTTTTTTTCTTTTTTTCCTTCTAAGCAGAAGAAAAACTCCACTGCTTCCTCTCTCACTTCCTCCTAATGCTATCAAGTCTTTCCAGTACTAGCAAACACCAGAACATTAGAAACAGAGAAGTCTCATGGAACCATCACTTCACTCCTTCCTCTGACAAGAAGGACAAGATTTCTGATCACAGTATGTTTTTTGGATCTTGTGTTTTAGGAATTGCTCTACATTAGTTTTTGGAAAGCTACTTTGCCTCAGGTCAGTTTTCCTCCTGGTGTTTGGTTATCTTATGGTTGAAAGGGAAGGGGGGCTCAGACTCTTGAACTGCAGCTAGGGTGGAAGAGCCGTTTTGGTTATTTCCTAGGAAGTCAGAGTGGACCAACCTACCTACTGGCTTTTGCTTGCTGGTATTGACTGACTTAGCCTGGAGGTCTGGGATAAATGCTCGTCCCAACTCTATGTGGACAGTAATGGGAGACGAAGTTTTTAGACAGGGAAAGACATCCACTGTAACATTATATATACATATATATTTTTATAGAATATTCAAGACAACTCTCAGGATGAGCAGAGATCTTTACATTGCTTAGCAAAACGTATACCTAACGATCAAATATCTGTATTCAGAACTTACTAAAAAATCTTAAATTTCTAAATGAGTTAAATCTTATATATAAAGTGTCAAGGGCTAAATTTCTATTCTAGCTTTCCCTATACATGCAGTATTTCAAACTAATCTTGCCTCTGGAAAGAGACAACATTACATTGGCTATAATGATCTAATTGAATTTACAATTCTAGGAAAAAAACTTCCCTGTATTCTTTTCTACATGATAAGCGTTTGGCAGGGGGAAAAAAAAGGTCAATTTAAGGACACATATTCAGAAGTGCTAAGCTGCCAGTTCTGAAATGTGGGGCACTTTTAATTTGTCATTTGCAAAGCAATGTGTAATAAAGAGAAATCCAGAGAGATCTTCAGAGACACTAACTTCTTAGCATCTTTCCTGTCTTTTGAAATAAGCTTCTCAATAATTTTCATTAAATAAATGTTTCTTATGACTGCTGGAATATTTACTGCAGTTGCAACACTAGTACCTGTCGTATCATCAGCTGACAATCTTTCAGCACTATTTGAATTTTAATCCTGTTGATAAACTCCTAATGCACTGGAGAGAAAGAGAGTCCAATTACTTTTGCAGCCCTTACAAACCCTGCATATGATACCACTCTATTCACTTAGGTGGGAGATACTTTCTTTACACTTAAAAGCCTCAGGCTTTCTCACTCAAGCTGTGAGAATATCTTCTCGAGGGCTCAGAGAAAGAGAGCCTGTTCCCCTGCCCTGCAGCGTGAAAACAGGCACTTGGGCAACCCAATGGCTAAAACTACATCTGTCCTGGAGAGGTGATCTCCTCTGATCCAAGTTTGTTTCACTCTCACCTCACAGTCCCTTCATTTCTGCTTCACTCCGCAGCTGCCTTCCTTATCTTCCTCTCCTCCCCTTTTCTGTTTTCCACAAATCTCCCCTTTTCCTTGTCTTTCTAATCCTTAAATAATGATCCCCTGCCAAAAATAGAGAATTAGCATGTCATTTTTCATCACAACATTGATAGCTCTCCCATTCCTTTGCATTTTATGTATTTATATAACATCTCTTCTATCAGAGAGATTATCCTTTACTATACCATTTGTACAGTGTCCAACAAATCAGACCTAGTTGGTCTGATATAAATAACCCAAAAATTGGTAATTCTGCAAGAACAAAACAGGGAAACTTCCTCTCCATGGGCTTCGGGCAGTGATGAGACATCTTCTCAAGCTGAACTTTGATAGAAAGTACAATGGTCTCATCATGTAGAAACTCTGATTTAAATGGGGTAGATATCTATATTCTTAGAATAGGCTATAATTCTTCACTCATGGCCTAATAAGATGCTTCAATTGCTAATGTCACCTACCTTTAGCTTTCTTTTCCCCTTTGAATTTCTCCTTACTAATCAGGTAGCACATCTACAATAGTCAGTTTTTTTTTTTTTTTTTTTTTTTCAAACCTAGAAAATAGAACAAAACTCAGGCATCCGTTGCCCCAAGCTCCCACATTTTTTCTCATCATTTTTAAACTGAGTAATTACACCAAAACCTAGATAATCTTTGCAACATAATTATATTGATACCTCAGATGATTTCAGTTGTGCCAAGGATATGCTTATCTACTACAGAAACTTGAAAATCTTTTTT
>VXAV01000074.1:132827-143117 GCA_013399715.1 Alectura lathami
CTTGAAAATTTTTTTTTTTTTTTTTTTTCCCTAAGATATGTGGGGCAAAGTCAAAGATCACCAGAATACTGTTGAGCTTTTGCCCCAAGTCAGCAGAGTCTACCAAATAGTTAAAGAAACTTCTGGTTTATGTTCAGCTGTTTATCAGTTAGAGAAAAAAAAAAAAAACAAGATACATAATGAAAAATTAGACAGTATGAGAAGAACATAGCATTCTGGAAATCTGGAAAACTTCCTTCAATAAAGCTATTAAACAAACTCCCAACAGTGTTCATCAGGTTTTGTAATGTTCTTACCCACTGGATTTCTGAACAGGCACTTATGGCTTNTCCCCTTGCATGGACTATCGCTCTTCCGCACATTCTTACGCAGTAAAGAACAAGGCAAGTCTTGGTGCAGATCCATCACCCGGTGACCATGCCTTTCTCTAAGTCATGACCAAAATGTGCAGCAGAACCCTCTCCTGCCAGATCCCAGTCTGCCTCCTCAGGTCTTCTGGTTTCTTGATTTACCCTTCCCTGGACTTTACCCTCCTATGGACACAGTCCCTTTGTCATTACCTGCAATAGCCACAAGCCCTATGGGTTTTATTCTCTTGGCCTGGTTTCAAGTTTCAGCACTTCCCTTGCTTTTCGCCCTCCATGCGCTAATCAGGGGTTCCCTAGAGAGGTCTGGGATCTAGATGGCTGTTTAACTTCTGTCCTCAGCATTTCAAAGTCATTAGTCAGGACCTGGACAGTGGCCATCAGAATACGACTATTGTAAGGCAAACATTTACTCACATATTTTCTTCACCCCCTGCATCTGGAAGGCAAATAATGAGTCCCTCAGTGTACTGTTTATTCTCATCCCATATTAATGTTAGTTATAAAGATATGCTAATAGCTGCTTCCTGGAAATTAGGTGGAGCACTGAGAGATACCACCTAGCCAGAAGGATATACCCTGAGATGGGAGGACGGTAGTGCCTTTGCACACTTCTCCATATTCTGAACTTTCTCTCTAATTAAGAGGCCTGCTCATGGTCACTCTAATGAGTAACCCGTTACAATTTGTATTAGCTGTAAAACAAATACTTGATACAGGCCAAATTATTGTCAGTGCAAACTTCTGGGAGTAAAAACTCATTAAATCCCCAGGTGATGGTGCCTTTAGCTGCAATGCTATAAATACATGTCCATGCTGTTAAGTAGTCCAACTGCTAAACTCATCTACAAGTACCGTGCCTTAAGCTCATCACTGCTAATTCATTCAGGCTTTTCTCTTCTTCATTTTAAATAATTTCAAGTTTCTTCTCTCTTGGGTGAGGAAATACTTAGTTTACTAATTACAAGTTTGTGGGAAGGACAGAAGACAACATGAGCTTGTAGAAAACAGAGACAGTCAGAGAAAACTTGAAGACAATCTGCAGAGACAATCTGTCAATCTCAGGCTTGAGATACTGGGGTCTATTGATTTGCTTAAACTTTCTTTCAGCAGCACCTCTTCCTTAAGTTGTCTTTTATATTCTCTGATCATTGACCGCATCACTTTGCTTTATATGTATAAATAGTAATGTTTTCCTTCATTGTAACTTTTTTTTTTCTTAATACCATTAAAGTTTGTTGCAGATTTTCCTTTTGCTCTGTATTGTACTGTCACTGTAATTAACCCATGGCATGTACTCACCTTTAGACTATGTAAATGACATAAACCATACTACAGTTTAGCAAACTATAGACTATTCTAACAGTATAAATTTTAATAAATGCCCAACACAGTTTTAGGCTGTCTTGTATTCCTATCTGTTCACCTAGCTCACCCATCCACCTTAAGTGCACGTCAATTTGTTGCACTTCATGAGTATAATATCTAACTGAGTTCTGGTACTCCTTAATGGTCATCATCCCCCAAATCAGTGAACATATGAAAAAGAAGATAGATGCCTTTCTAATGACAGTAATAGAGAAGATTTATTTACAAACTGGAAATATTTGTTTGCATGATCGACAATGACATAACAGATCATATTATCTTCTGCCACACGGTACAAAGAAATGCCTCCTTTCTTGCTTTAGCATAAAGGATATGGCTGTAACCCAAATGGGTTGAGGAAAGACCAATGAAGGAATTATGGAGGAAAGAGAAGATATCACAAAGAGAAAATTATTAGGAGAGAATAAGATAACAGTAATTTGATTAGGAAAGAAAGACTAGACAGAAGTTAAAAAAAAAAAAACCCCCTCTAAGAAAAGAGAACCTCTCTAAGGCAACAAGAGGTGTGTCTGCTTAGTCTTCATACACACATACATTATGTTTGGATCAAGAGCAAGCTTTTGAAACTCTTACCGTGCTTCATTTCACATCTAAGAACAACCTCAGAGTGAACAGACCAGACTCCTTTTGGATGAAACTAAAGCAGCAGATGTGCTCCAGCTGCTAACAGGCAGTTAGTCAACAGGAGCAAATTAGAGCTTACCTAAAGTAACTCCTCACCCTCTAAAATGGGGCCTCAGCACCACTCTCTTCTACATGTCAGCTCCTACTGGATCATTACTTGGCAGTGCAGAAAGAAACAGAGATGAGAGAAACCTTGCAAGGGACTAAGATCAAGTTTAGCTCAGTTCAAACCAGTTACTCAAGAGGCACTGTTCATTTTCACTACTTCAAGGATGAATACATATCCACAAAGGAAGCACACCTATTCCTGAAGCCAAAGAAAATATCAGTGTGCACAGAAGTATGATGTAGGTGTACGGTAATTTTGGTGAATAAATCATGAGTACCAAACTTTTCTGAACTAAATCTCCTAAGCAGCAACTCAGAACTATGTATCAAAATAGATTTTGTTTTGTTTTATGCTTATATCGTTTCCAATGTTTAAATCTTTGTCATGCAGTTGAAAAGAAAAATAAAAGCAAAATGTAAAATCCCAGCCCTATTGAAGCAAGTGAAAGTTTCACCACTGACTTTAATGGGGTTAACACTTCACCCAGAGTGTGTCATAGTGTCTCATTGAAATCATTATGGTATTAGTATTGACCACTGAAAGGAACATGTATTGTTCTGCTAAGACAGCTATGTTATTTCTAGAAATACTTTCATCATCACTGAATTCTTATGTATTTTAATCTTACCTCATAATTAGGGAGTAAATTTGTTCTTCCTTCCTCACAAACTTTTTGGGTCTTTGTTCTTGATTTTGTTTTGATTAGCCATTTCTTTTTCCCTCAATCAAGTGCCTAAAAAAGAATACATTGTAGAGAAAGAGCTGTCATATGTAGGATCAGGCCTTACTATATCAAATTGTATTTTTGACTACATTTATCACTATTATAAAGGTTATAGATCATACAAATCTTGGAATTTTTTTTCGCGCCAACATACCACACTAAATAATTCTTTCGATTGCAATGGGAATCAGTTCTGTCTTAGAGTAATATTTCTTCACAGGTAATGAGCTCATCTTTGTTATGTTTTGGCACTGGGAGTTACTTTTGAAAATCAAAGAAACAGCAACAACAAAAAAAAAAAAACAGGAAAATGTAACTTTATATAGTATTTCACCAAGATGCAAGATAAAGATTTATACCTTGAAACATTTAAATTGAAATTACCGTCGCAACTCATTCACTAGATAAATATTCAGGGAAAGAAAAGAGGTAGGAGCATCACACCACAGATGGAAAGTTTTACTGGGAAAGTTTTGCGCAGGAGAAAGTTGTTTCAAGAAGATTTGAATGACACAAAGACAGCTCCTCGGTGTTCGAGAAAATGAAAGTACTGAGAATCCCCGTGGGACGGCACAGTAAAGTTGTTAATCTATAAAAGAGAATATAAATGAGCAAAGTTACTGAGGAAGGTTAACGGGGAAGAGAGACTGAGGACTCTCTAGGGATATGAGACCTCAAGCCCCTTGAAGCTGACAGGAGATTAAGTTAATCTCTGTGTAACTGAAGCACAGACTAAAGCCCAGTAATTTATAAACCATGGCATCAGGTCAACAGAAATTCTGCCCATAGCTTCAGTGCCACCAGGATTTCCACTTGCATCTATGCATGATAACATGATAAGCCCAACAATAAATTTAGCCATGGTGGTAAATTGATCAGCCCACACTAGCAAACATCATCCAGAATTAAACCTGATACTGATCTATGCTGATTCGCTACATGTGTATAGGTTCACCAGTTTCAGACTCAAAGCCTTCAGCTTAGAAATATCACAGGACTCCATGCTTCCTACAGGCATCTGCAGCAAGTGCTTACACATTAGGAAGCTGGGCTCCTGACAGCCCTGCGAGCAAGCTCAGCCCTTACTTCAGGTGCTCTGAGTCATCCCCTGGCAGGTCCTCCAGCTCTGCAGGAAACACCGGCACCAAGGCTCAACGGCCCCTGCACTGCATCCTCGGACAGCCACAGAGGTGGGAGAGCATCGCACGGATCCTCAGGTTTAGCTGAATGCCTTCGCTTTTTCTCTGAAGATTACTTTCTCACTCTCACACCATAAAATTAAAATGCACTATTGAAGAAGCCTACATAAATTAACTTAACACAGAGGAGAACTGAAGTCAGTGCTCATTTATATGTTTCGAACATTATGTAGTTTAGGCACTGAGCACAGGACAACTCTGGCACAAGCATTTCATTGGATTTCCTCCCCTAAGGAGCAGATTCACTCTCCCTCTACTCCCCCTAAACGGATGTAGCAATGAAATAAACTGATCCCGGCCAGAAAATGCAGATGTGCTGCTCTGCGTGCTATTGACACCCAACGCTGCGTCCACTGAGATCGGAGCCAGAAACAACCACCACACCCAAGCCATCTCTGAAGAATTAGACAACTATGCCCTCCCCCCAGCAAATAAAGCATGTAAAAATTGTAGGGTTTATTTACTGCTTTCTCTGTTTTCTCCTCTCTTCCCTATCAGCCTCTTTACTTGAACAAACCCATGCTGAACACTATTTCTAGTGAAATATATTTCTTCTCACAGACGCTTAACATTTTTTCCAAGTATTAAACTTAGGCTACTTCATAGTCCATCTTCAGTTTCACATACTGCTCATCTTAGAGTAAGCAAAGTAAATGACAATGGCTGTGGGAAAAGGAATGCTAAAGGAAAAAAAAAAAAAAAAAAAGTAAGAATAATAAGGAAGAAGTGACTTCCAGAAAGAAAAAAAAAAAAACTATTCATTGAAGTGCAAGTCCAGTCACTCCTTTTTGCTCCCTTCTCCACCCTGCCTGGGTAAATTGCAAGGCTTTACACAGAATAAAGAGCAGTTATTCTTACTGACAGTACTGTACAGAGCCAGTAACTGAGAGTAACCGGGGTCAGGCCCTTTGGGATAAAGGCCAGCAGGATTTCAGGGTATTTTTTTCTTTCAACACTAAGCAATCTATGGGGAATCAAAATTTATCATTACACTGGACTCATGCTTGAACCTATCAACTTTTCCTTCCAGGAACTTTGGTCCATGTATAAATACAGATTAAATGTATTCTTACATGCTGAAATGCTTGACTTTTGCCACAGGCATTCAAATATGGTCATGAGAGAATGAACATGAGTAAACATGTATATATCAGTGAGTGTGTATAATACACAAACTGTGTTCTAAAAAAAGAATTTTTTTCTAAGTACGTGTAATGAACTTGATTTTACGGAAAAGTTATATTTACACATTTAACGGCTATATTATAAAATAAATCTAAGTTTCTTTATAAAAACTTAAACTATTCAGCCATAGCATTCTATGGAACCAGACTTTACAAAGACACAGGGAAAAAAATCAAAGCTCTGTCACATGGTCAAAAAGCTAGAATTTACAAATGAGGCTTCATTAATAATAAAATTACATAATAATGATGTCAGCCTGTGGCTTGACTTTTCACAGAAGAGCAGCAGAAGAGACAGAAGCTGAAGATACGCTAAAACACCCAGAGAACAACCACAACCACCCCACAAACACACACACATTGCCATAGTGTAAGGCATCCAATTCTCCTTCAGCTGCCCCCTCAAGCTTTTCATAGAATCACAGAATGAAAAGGTTGGGGGGGGGGGTCCCCCAACCTTTTATTTCCCAAATGATAAAACTTTCCTTAACGACCAAGTCGCTGGAAACAGGGAAATCCACGAACAGCCAATACATCCTTCCTCAATTTTAGAAACAAATGAATAGCCATAAACTCTCTCAAGTTCTCAGGCGCTCATTCTGAACCAAAGGCTGGTCATTCACTTGTCGTTCGGCATCGGTCCAGAAAAGCACTTATGCGTGCAGTTAACTCTGAGCACATGAGCAGTCCCATCGATGTCAGTGGGACCGCTCACAGGTCTGATGTTAAGCAAGGGCAAAAGTGACTTGTTGGAGCAGAGCCACAGACTGAAAGCCCTTACCTCAGAGGATATTTTCATGCATGGCCCATTTTGTGTGAATGGGTACTTAATGATGAAGATAATGATCACAAGAACCTCTGTTATTTCAGGTACAGTAGGGGATGGAAGATTTTTTGCTGGACAGAAGAGAAAACAATCATCCATCCATCCAAATTGGTATGACAGCCACTATCAGGTGTTGTTTCTGTGTTTCCTAGGACAACCAAAATAACATTATTGTGTTGCCACGGAAACACAAATGTATTATGTCATGATGCGAAATACATTCACAGTATGCAACGAAAAAGATGTTTTATATATAGTAACATAACAGATGAAAGATCCCTCTCCAGCTCAAGAGCAGTTTTTCCTCTCAGTAACTTGCTTACTAAATCAACCTAGAATTTATCCCTGTCTGTCCCTACACACTGCCACAGATCTACTTCGCATCAGTGAAGCAACCCACAAATTGTTCAGTTTTGTGTTGCATGATTAATCATGGGTATCAGACTTCCACTACAGACAGCTTTTTAGGAGTACAAGACACTAATGCAGACTAACAATACTTTTCCTCCCAAACAACAGTTTGAACCACTTCTTGTTTTCACAGTCTGCCGTTCTGTACGGTTTTAGTAGAAGTCTAAAGAACCTTTAGCTTCGTTCAAAAACACTGAGAATGAGAAATGAGGTTGCATTTGTTCCAAAGGCTGTCATACACATCGCTCTGTGCTGTCTCGTACTGTACACGGTCGCAGTTAACAGTGAGATAGGCAGCAAGCATACAGATGTTCTCTGCCCTCTTCCAAGTGGATAGATGCGTGAGACAGAGCTACCCGATGCCTGGACTTTCTAGCATGAAGCCCCTCACCACCCAGAGGACTTCAGACGTTTGCTCAGGGCTTGCAGATGTCTGGCAAGATCGTCTGAAGTCCTGGCTCTTGGCTGTCAGACTAGTCCTAGAGAAATCACCACTGCCCACATACAGGCCAACATTGTGACTCAGCTGCAGGGAACCTGCAACATGAAAGGAGTGCAGAATGCACCAGGTGTGTTAAGCTTCCTCGGCACACCAAAACCAACCCCACACAGCATGCACCAGATTCAGTCTCAGGCTGGATTTGATGGACTCACCAGAACCACCCGCTAGGGCCAATTCACAGTGCAAAGGCCATGTCACGCATCCACAGTTTGATGTACATGAGATACACAGTTCATGTCCCACATGCATCTCTGTTCAGAAAGTCTCTGAAGGAGATACAAAATCATTACACGCCAAAGAGAATTGCAGCCAAAACTGTCGCTCACTCAGTCCCTTGCAGAGGTACCAGTGACTGAAGGGGTTGGGGATGCAAGAAATTATTTTCCCTACAAAAACACAGAGCTGGATGATGACTCCTGGGACTGGGCCAGCCACTGTTACTCCGAAATGTGTGAAGGCCAGCAGAAGTTGTGTTCAGTACCACCGGTCTACCCATGGTTCAATGTATGTTCCGACAGGTCTTGATCAAGAGTGAGTGGCAGGTAACTGAACCAGATTCATCTCTGCTTTCACAAATTCATAGCAAGAATCTTGCTGGAAGGAGTCAACTCTCCATAGCTGTGTTCTTGGTTTTGCTATAAAAAAGTCAGCCCCAGGTTACAGCGAAACCTAAACAGAACTGGTGGGACAGTGTAGCAAAGATTGCCTGGCTGACCTGTTTGTGAAATATAATTATTTCATTTTTGATGAGAAACAAGAAATCAGGGTCACAGATACAAGTATTTACAAGTGCAAGCTATTATCTTAAGAACTCTAGGATTTAGCTGGGGAGAAATACATTTACTGGAATGAACACTGACAAGTAAAATATTTAATCCCCAAAGTTTTATTTCCCCTAAACATAAAATAATATTGCTTTGAATGGTCCATAAATAACATTAATGGGGAGATTTTGAATGGGAAATCTCTAATGATATATGAGAGAAGACTTAAATAGGTTTAACTGGGCTCTTTCTCAAACTTGGCAACAGTGTTATAAACGGTTTTGTTTTCTTAAAGCAACATTATAATCTGTTATCTGTTTGGATCAAGTCCTAAAGAAGATTTTTGTTCCAAATTTGCAAATGTCTCCAACGCAGGAGCAGCTACAGGAAAAAAAAAATTCATTACTGCACTTGTAAAGTTACAGAAAAGAGAAGTTTTTAATGCTCCGTGCTGTGATGTGAGCAGCCTGTATATGCCAATGGATGATTATGCTAGGACTCATTTGTGCTTTAACATGATGCACATAAAAGGAAGGTTTCCTAGCAAAATCATATCTGAAGAGCTTCTGTGAGTCCACATCCAGAAGCCAAACCGATTAAATGTGTTCTTCTTCTTAATTTTCTAATATATCAATCCCATTTTTGCGAGTTAAATATGAGAAGCATAAAGATGGGCAAGCTATTTGTTCCAATTAGCATAGGAATGTTCTTCCCCAGTTGAGGCCTTTCTATTCAGCTTCCTGCCTCAAGCAAAATTAGTAATACTAGGACATAAACCACAGGTCAAAATTTAAGTTCATGTAAATTGATGATGTTCCCAACATGATAATTTTAAGCAAAATATAAATTCCACTGGTGATGAGTCATCTACATTGATTCAGTTTGGGATTAGAAACTGTAATAAAATTGTTGGTGGAGTCGTAAAAAGTGTGAACCACTGTCTTAAAAAAACATACAAGGGATCTATGCGATACAGAATTTAGCAACTCCTTTTCACACTAAGATTGTGTATTAATCTAGGCTCCATGCTGAACCATTTCAAACTCAATAAAACAGTTGTTTACTGAACTATGATATACGTATGCCATAGCTTCCCCATTCAAGTAATAAAGTTGTATCCAACTTATTAGACAATCTAGGAAAGCATGGGCAGTATAAGTAATAACTCCAATTCTCTCTAGCTAGCACACTCTTAAGCACACCATAAGAGAATGGTTCAAGTGTGTAAGGGGAAATGTTGATTATGTATAACTAAAAATAGTAAATTACCCAAATTACTAAGATTTGTACTTAGGCATGGGTTAGTTAAAACGTCAAATGCCAGATTTTACTATAAGCCAACCATTAAGATGCATTATGTCAGCATTAGTAAGAAACACTGTTAAAAGAAAATTCTGTTTAGTAACACTGTTAGAAACACTGTTAAAAGCGAGATTACTGGTCTGCTATAGAAGTTCTCAGATACCTAGATTTTAAAAGAAATACTTAATAAATACTTCAACATTGGGAATAAAAATAAGAAATAATACACAAGCAGCAAACCCTTTGCTTTGTCTTCCTTTACGTTCTACTTCTAGAGTTCATTTTCTTTATACTTACAGCAAATTTTGTACCGCAACGTCTTTTTTCCAAAAAGTTACATGTTCTGAATGGCTTCTACAGCGTGACTCTTCAAATTGTGCGCTGTTCACTTTATGAGAGTGCATCTGTGTGCATTACAAGCAGTTTTTACATTTAAAAACAGAAGCACATGAGCAGACCCAATATATCTATCGTAAATATGCAGCAAGAAAGATGTTGATTTAAGAATGTCTGAGAATAAAAGCATATCCAGAGTGACTTAAAAAAGAAAGAAGTAAAAATCCATACAAAAATAACCTTTACGTTTTTGGGTTTTATTCAATACACTTTGCAGCCTGACATTTTTTTAAATGATTAGATTTTGCCTAATGATTGCAGGACTGAAGGTCTTCCATTTGAATTGTCATTGTTCCGAAAAAAGTACAAAATGGTAATTTTGTGGACTTAAAAATAAAGAAAACCTTACATTTGGGACAATGAACATCTGTAAAGAGTGGGCTGTTTGTTTTCTGGTATTTTTGTCAAGTTTCTCATAACAGGAATATTTTTAGGCTGTAAGTAACAGTCACGATGTAATAAACTTCTGGAAAGTAAATATATAAACTGGTTGAA
>VXAV01000074.1:143518-170108 GCA_013399715.1 Alectura lathami
AAAAAAAAAGAATAAGAATTTCTCCTCAGACAGATTTACGTTGGTAGAAAAAGCATGAAAAAAGTATGAAAAAATAATCCAAAGCCACTATGTGTAAAGAGTCTTCTAGGCTATCACTGCTGCTGATTTTTCTCGTATTGTGAAAACAAATTTGCAAGGTTTGTTGCTCTCTAACAGACACTATAAAACAAAATACCTTCAGCATAGCTTTTATTTCTGATTAGGTTTATCTGCAGGATGGAAGAAAGTGAAAAAAAAAAATATTAGACCTTAAATACAACTATTAGGTATCATATTTAATTTGCTATTCATGTATAATCTTCACTACACAAGATTTTATCAGTTGCTGAGCTTCATATAATAGGGACATTAATGAGTAAAAAACTTTACACCCCTCCACAAACCAAAAACACCTCTCAGAAGCTGAGTTCGAGGTAATGGAAATGTATACTACAAATCTTCCATTAAAAAGAAACAATTTCTATACGAGTTTTAAGTATTCTTATAACTTCTCAATCTACTTTGCACTTCAGTTTTCACAATGTTTTTCTATTTTCTGTGCTTTCATCACAGTTCTTCCGCTGACATTGCTTTGTAATGATCGCTTTGCTTTCAGGTAAGTGAAAGAACTAAGCATTTCCAGAAAATCTCTCTCTCTACACCACAACTACAAACACACAATTCCACTCCTCCAAATAAGGGGTTTGCAAAGCCACTTAGATAGACTGATTAAAGAAGGGGAGGTACACATGGTAATGCTGAACAGAATGTTTGAGAGAGAATCAGAAAGCATGAGATTGCATGTTTTTTGGACACGGAATGAAGAATGCAGAGACAAAGAGAACATTATGATCATGTTCTGACTTTTTCACCTTTAGTCCCTTCTGTGGAAAGAGGTGATTGTCTTATCAGCTATTCCAGACACTGACGTTCTAGATAAGTACAATGCAATCACTTTTGTTTCCATTTCAATGAAATTAGCTAAACAAAACCAAACTATGAAAGGTTAGCTATATACAAATGGGGCCATTCAGACCTTCTTGAACCACCCTAAGCCTCACAAAGGAATGAAGTTTGTGAAACTACTTGCGATTAGAAGTGGTAGGATTAAAGCAGTTCCACATCCTTTTGTGCTTATAACTCTGTAAAAAACAAAACAAACAAACAACAACAACAAAAAACACAACCAAACCACCTTTGTTTGTATCTACGGTTTGATCAAATTTATGAGACATTGTTATAAACCTGATGTTAATGCCTTGTTTTATGGAAAGTCCTGTTTAAGTCATTTTTGCTGAGTAAAAAAATTGTCCTGTCTGAGGAAAGACAGCAAATCACTTATTTTTCTCCCGTTTCCAAGCTGCTACCAAGTGCTTGCTGAAGGTTCAGTTTTGCACTACCTTGAGCCTGCCTCGGTTGGAGCTGAACTCCACACTAGCACACCCCTTACTGCAGTTAAGCTTTGGATCGCGTCCTGTCACGAGATAAATTATTCACTATGATCAGCACTTGGGAAACTGAGCTTTGCGGATGCCACAAAGAAGTTGTACAAAGGACTGAAATACTTCTAAGATGAAAAACAAAAAATGAAGCTTCAAACACCGTGAAGACAGTGTCAATCAAATTTATTGTAGAGACATAACCTTATTTTGATGTGTTTGTTTTGATTAAATCAGAAATACCAATCTGGTATCCCAGCAGATTAAAGTTTCCTTACGCCTAACAATGGCAATAAATCATCTGTATCTTTAACACAGAAATGGTTTTAAGAAGTGTTGAGTTCCCTGTGCCTCGGTCACAGAAGTTCAGAACTTTCCTGCATTTAAATTAAGATCTTTGTCATTTCCAGCTTCCTTCAGAAATCTTTTCTCACAGGTCAGATTAAGATGTTTCTAGTGTGCCAGAATCATCATCATTTTTTTGTTTGTTTAAATGAGCATTCCTGAAGGAATTCTGTAAAATGTCAGAGTAAAAAAATGTTTATTTCTGTCCTTTGACTTCAGCAGGGCAGCTTGAAAATTCCTAGATTCAACTGCAACCAGCAGTTCTCCTCCTGCAGGGATTCCTGCTGNATACTATTTTACAAATGGATATGTATTTAGAAGTATTTTACATGCATTTTGTGTGTCAGAATATTTTGCACATTGAATCCTCCTCTTTCATTCAGTCTCTGAAGTTTCTCTTGCATATCTATTTTGTTGAGCTTTCCACATGTCTTTTTGGACTTTTTAATTGAAAATACAAAAATGACAATGAACTAGAGTTTGGCCTGACTCATATCATGCAATGACACATATCTAAGTTCAGCCAGATTAAAACTGAACACTTTGTATACTTCGATTTAGGTACTCTTTTTCTTTTTTTTTTTTGTTCAAGATTGGCATGTTAGCTGACAGTTCAAATCACGTTTTGCTGCTGACTCATCTTTCAAGAGAAGCAGGGCTGATACTTTAGACTAATGAAACCTACCTCAACGGCGCAGATCTGCTCAACCTGCCGATTTTTGGTACCAGTCACAGAAGGTACAACATAATGGGTGTGCTTATTCCAAACCTGGACAATTTCCTCTCACTCAGAAATGGTCAGCCCCCAAGAGATACTAGTCATAAAATGAAAACAAAAACAAACAAACAAAAAAGCAACACTCCAGTGTTGGACTCAGGACATGGACGCTCTGGCGGTGCTCCTCTCTCTGCATCATCACCATGCCTCCAACAAGCACCAGCGTCCCAGGGGGTGAATCTCCCTCTGCTGAGTACTAGGAGCCCTTACAATGACACAGAAAAACATTGGATCAGCCCCTTCAAGAGCCATACTCTTCAAATTGCTACAAATGTCCTAAGTTCTATTTCTAAATGAAAGCACTCTAATTGGAGGTAAATTTTCTGCCCTGCAAAGGACTCGCTCAAACTTGTCTAAATCAACGCAGTCCTTGGCTCACACCATTTTAATAAGACCCCTGGGTATTATACCAGATTATATGACACATGTTAAGGTTCATGTTTGATATCAAATTAAGTATCCGGATGATTTATGGAAAAGAGTTCACCTCCCTTTCCCCCACGTGAGGTTTAAGACTAATCTTCAACCAGATCTTCCAACACTTTCTGCATTTAGGCCTTCCCCACTTGAAACCTCAATGTTGTTTTTATTATCACAAGAGACCAATACCCAGCCTAGCATCTGTTATTATTCCCTTGCCTTCTCTCCCTGGGAGGACGCATGAACGTAGCATATATCACTGTGATTACTGGATGCTGCTAAATTCCTAGAAGAAAGAAGCATTGCTTTCCTCTGCCTCATAGAAGGATTTGATTGCACTATTACTCTGCGCACTAATGTGCTGCTGGGCTATAAAGGGAATTATTGAGTAGTTTCTTTTAAAAAATAAAATAAAAAACAACATAGCAATAAAACCCCCACAAGTTCCATAAAGTAAACGAACACCCACCATTAGCTCTTACCCACAAGTATTGGCCTGACAGCTGTATTGATAATGACAGGCATTTGGCTGGAAGCACTTTGGGAGGCCAAAGTGTGAGTTACGCCTCCCTCCTTTCAGCAGGACACTGCGCGCTAGCATCTGTCACTGAAAGCAAAAGGCAGGTGATGTTCTAGGTCACTCACCCCTTCGTCGCTTCCACTGACAGAGAAGCATCACAGGTCATGGGAGGACGTTATCAGAACTGATGTGCTCAGGCTGAAATAGGACCTTGCTGCTGTGTCAAACCTCAGCCTCCCTGTTTTGTTCTTCCTGGGGAATCAGAGCCATGCTTTGAAGGGCGCTTATCTGTTGTGACCCTAAAAACTCACTTCCATTTGTTCTTCCTTTATATGCTGCAGTAATCTACTCCCTAATGCTTTTATTTAGGGATTTCCACAGTAAAATACACCCCATTCCTTCTCCCACTCCTTTCCTTCTTTTTGCAATAATTGCCCCACTGCTTTTACAGATAATACACCTTATCTGTATTTAGTCAATACCTAATGACATCTGATTTTGTTTTAGCAACATATGAATCACTTCTCTGCACATAGTTGGTTTTCCACTGCTTACCATTTTCTTTCAACCAGTCTGGTGAGGACCCTGATGTGCAACTTCCCTTCTTCCCTGAAGCATGGTATAAATGGGTACAGAGAAGTATAAATTAAGCTCCCATAGGCAATGATCCTATCCAGAGCAAACAGTTCCAAAACAATGAGTACATCTGAATATAAATACACTTTCAGGCTTATGTGATGAATTTGAATTAACTGTAGATGTGCACAGACCTGACATTAATTAACCATGTGTTGTTAGTACAACTGACCTCGTCCTCATCAGCTGCCAGCAAATCCTAGTTCTACTCATTGTCTGAGCTGTTACAGGCCAAAAAAAAAAGTGTTCCAGGAAGATTTATTGCCCAAATAGCCAGGCTGCACTGAAGTCTTGGTATCTACACAGGATTTCAGTACACGCGTATCACAAAGCTCATATCCCTGTTTTACAGATGGCTCTCCCAAAATCATCCCACAAGGGTTAAGCTGGCTACATGCTGAGACCACTTGCTGTCCTACAGGCAAATATTCTTATATTACTTTCCTCCACAGTACGCATGTTTTTCCTTGTCCAATGCAAAGATGATAATTCTTAGGGACACAGACTGTCTTTTTGCTCTGCATTTTGCCAGACTTCAAGTGACAGGAACATGTTGAGCACCTGGGGCCTATAGGTTAAACAAATTATTAATAAATAGAACATTTAAATGACTTGACTAAAAGCACATAAAGAAAACCCAGTGAAAAAGCTGTGACAGCAAAGCACCCTTCTCAGTGTTGTTTATGTCCATAAACTGCTTTTTCCCTTAATCCACCTCAGAGAGTTGCGTTCTCTAGCCAGTACCTTGGACTCAACTGGTCACAGTCTGATTATATGGAGATAATCTACTCTAAGAGATACCAGCAGACTTTCAACCTATGGAAACACTTAGAGCAGAATCTTGAGCCTCTATGTTTGTCTGCTGTACAATTTCTCTGGATACATTATCTTAGAAGAAGTTAGAAACACAGTCCAACAAAATTCTAGGAACATTATGTGAGTTTTGCTTGCATATCTCCATTAAAAGCAGCTGCCCAGTTAAATACTGTCTATTCCTGCCTTTCATTTGACAAAGTCATTTTAGAACAATGTTCTGTTACTGATAACAATATTATTCTACAGGCTTTACTGATAAGACTTTAAACAGAGGATGACAGTGTATATTACAGGCAATATATCCAAAGAATTACAGATGACATTTTATCTGTTCACAGAATGCTGCGCACATTTCTTTAAACTATCTTCGAGAATCTAGTCATCATCTAAGTATTTTTCAAAATCTTATTTTAATGAAACACATTTAGAAGCTCATTTTAATGAAACACATTTTACCTTTGCATGCACTGAAATAAAGTGGGGGTTTGGTGTACTGCATACTCCCCTTAAACGAATCAAAGGCAGAAGACAGTTTCATCACAAAAGCAGTAAAACCACCTGCACTTCCAGTTGTCTGTCTCATCCCTCCTTCATTTCCTTTGCCTGACAGCAGGTCACTTTATATGCCCCCCAGATGAAAAATAAAGGTAAACTGCTCTCATCCTTTGAAATCAGGACTAAATTTTGCATTCACTCTTAGGCACTGGTCTTCCAAAGTGTAGCCTGGTCAGCTAACATGCCGACCTTTTGCACTGATGCCTTTCTAGCCAACCGGGTAGCAATCATGCTGTATGCATTAAATATTTTTACAGCATAGTCACAGCTGTGATGAAGCCACCCTTTCCCTCCCAAAGCCAGGGAGCCTTCAGCCACAGAAGAGCTGCTGCCTTCATCTCCAAGGAGAGGCATGGCAGTGAGGAAGATTGCTGTCCTCCTCAACAGGGAGCCTCCTGGCTGCGCTCTCAACTAACCCACAAACACAAGAAAGATGACTAACAAAAAGAAACTAACTGCTAAGGAGGTGCCCAAGATTTCACAGGAGTCCTGCTGATTATGGTACAAACCACCATCACAATATACAGACAAGGAGTGTGCATAGGATCAAACCTACCACCATCTGAACGTGACTCAGCCACTTAATTTCTCTGAACTCGTCCCCCAAGTACAGATATGAAACAGTTTCTCTTTTCATACAAAGCTTAAAATTAAGGACAGGGATTTTATTTTAATAACACATTTGAAACTGTACCGTTAGAACTCCTTCCTGTTCCATTTGCTATTTATTAGGGCTGTCGAGAGAAAAAAAAAAAAATCTAAATAAAAGTAGCAAAAAGGTTTAAAATATAAAAGCAATGAAAATATTTCCAAACAAGCCCAGTGTCAGCCAGAAACGTTTTGTAAATGCTCTTATAAAAACCTTATATGAACACTTCATAAAACCAGACATTGCCTTCACTTCCATTACCTCTATACTGAAATATCCATAATGAACGGACCTCTGATTAAAAAGCTAATCATAAATTATAAGGTCTTAACCAGTGAAGAATAATTAAAAGAGATACAAGGATGGCAAATGGGAACTTTACAGGATGCAATAAACTAGATACATGCTGTTGCATTGCTCAGACAGGACTTCCACAAAGAGTGCACAATGTTATCATTGATTTTAATGGGAACAAATCAGACCAACACTTAGAATTTCTACAGATCCCACCCTCTACATAAATTATGAGGAAAATTACTTCCTTCCTAGGCAGAAAAGTGATCTCTGGTAAACTGTGTACAGCACGTCTCAATCTGGGACAGTTCTCTGGTATAATCTTTATCTGCAGACACCAAATATAAAAGATGGATAGATCTTACTTGTGAAGGTCACTTCTTTCATTATACCCATACTTTATAATATGCACTCATTAGCTTTTACAGCAATAATATTACGATTGCAGCTCCACCCAACCTCCATTATAAACAGTCATCAGTTTCTCCCACTGTAGGTCCAGAGGACCTAATCAAAGTCCAAGAAAGAAAGTTATCAAATTCTGTAAAGAATTTAAAAAACAAAACATCCAAAAGCTCACTGCTGAACACACCAAATGAACTAAATAATGGGAAACACATTTACAATGTCCTTTAATGGTAAGCCTATCCAATCTGTGATTTAAGAGGTCAAACTATTGGTTTTTTTTGCATTCCTGGTAATTTAAGAAGAAGCAGACTGGGAAATGTGCACTCGCAGGCCTTATAAAACTGCCTTCCTTATTTTGAATAATAGACATCTATTGTAAACAGCTTACTAGTGGAAAAGCCCCCCCTCCACATTTACACACTTCGGCTGGAGAGCCCCACTGCCCGTGAGGCACGCAATGAGGAATGAACGTTTAAGGAGACAAAAGAAATCAGCCAGAGAAAATCCCAGCACCCATGTCTCCGGAAAAAATGAAATGCTCCAGGAGTTGGGATGACAAGAATTGCTGACACCAGATGGTAATGTTCCCCGTGAGAGCACCGTACCATGATCCTGCCCTGAGAACAAGGGGTTTTCCCCAGGGCTCTAACAGCCAGGCAAGCAAGGGGAGGGAAAGGATGAGAAGTGAGCACAGCTACGGCTCTCAGCTGCAGCAGCCCCAAAGACTTCTGCTCCTGTTGCACCAGCTCCAAAGACTTCTGCTCCTGTTGCACCAGCTCAGGCTCCAGGCAGCCCACCCACAGAAACCACCAGCCTGGCTGAAGTCAATATCACAAGGCTAGAGGGCCGTTACACTGATTTCAGTGGACTACCTCCAGTCCTGTGTAGGAAAAGTAAGATGAGGCAAATCAAAATGCATTTACAAAACAAATGACACGTTGAAAGCGTATGGTATCTGCTTGATTTCCTTCCCTACTCAAGGAGGACAACAAAAATTACTCGGACAATAAACAAGCAAACCCAGTATGTTCTAAAAGGGCAGTCACAGACCTAAGAAAAAGCTAAACCTCCTCTGCACAAATCACTCAGGCATCTAGGGATGGAAGTTTGCTGGGGAAATCAAAGAGAAATTAACAGATTTTAATCACTTTTCCACTGTCAGTTTAGGGACATGGTCTGAATTTAATAATTTCACAAGTTGGTAACACAGCATTATCGTTTAGTGAATAGTGCTAGCTAGAACATTTCTAATTAAATTTCATTTAGTCACAGCCAAATTGGACATTGTTCATCCGAGGTTTTCCACTCCAGCATGGGTTTTTAATATACATGTAGGCTGGTGGTTAGGATGTTAACTTGAGGCATGGAACAGTGAATTTCAGTTCCATGTGCTCCCTACTTTGGGTCAATCCAGCCTCAGAAGAAACAATCTGCTTGAAATTAGTCAGAAGAGGCATTTTGAGATCAAAGCTTGTACTGTAACCATCAGGCTTCAAAGGATCTATTCCCCTTAAATCAAGAAAGTCAGGTAGCAAAAGAGAAAATGAGACAGAAAATGTACTGGTCATTTGGCAGAGAAGGGTTTGCTTTGAGGAGTCAGAGACGGAAGCCGATGCCTGTCATTGAACTGCTGTGCTGCTCACACAGTGGTTGCTATTTTGTTAACATGGAAGCCACAGAAGTCTATGACTTATGTGTTTGTTGGAGTGCTGGTATATAAGCAAGTAGAAGCAGCAGGAAATGGAGGTAAGTTCACCCTGTCTCTACACAGCTACAGATTTGAAGTCGGTTTTATTCTTCACAGAATAAAGCCAATAGATTCCCTGTTCATCATTGATTTTTAAGTCATTTCCAGGCCAAGTCTCAAGATTATTTTAATTTAATGGCTGACAAAGCTGAAATTTGAGCACAAAGTAATTTTAACAATTTCAGAATCACTCAGACTCTGAAATCTTGTTAGCAACTCTGTCCACAAGAGCTAAGCCAAAATATGGACCACATTTTTTCTTGCTTGGGGAAAGGCAGGGGGCAAATTGTAGCATGTCCTTCACTCGAGCCAAGGCTGGTATTGCTGTGTTTTAACTCCATTCTTCAGACAGTCACTTTTTATTTTTCTGCTTTAACCTTGACCTCTTTCATCAGCCATGGTCTCTGGGAACTGTGCACCCTGACCGGTTTGTTTTTTCAACCTTATCAGCTCAACTGATGTTACCTGGCCCTACAAAGTCACTCTTGTTAAAAAGCAAAAACAAACAAACAGAGAAAACAACCTAAATATTCTCCTAGGTGAACTCACCTGGCTGCCTGTGGGGTTATGTATCTGGGAATGGTGGGCAACACCTGCTTAGGTTGTGCTTATAACTTTGGTGAATTACACTAGGGCCAAGGCTGCTAGCAGAGAAGAAAACTGTGATGATGCACACATTATTTTTACAGGGAATCAATGAGGAACAACTCTTTCCTTGGGTCTTCCTTTAATCCTAAACAGAAAGCCAAGCAAGAAGAGTTTCAAATAGCTGTGCATATCAGACAAAAGTTTACAAGTACTTAAAGGCATTTCACAGTGTAAGTTGTTTAGGCTTTTTATCCCGATGCTATTTTTTTGTGTGGAGGTGGTCTCAGATCCAGGCAACATTTCCCAAAGTGGTTTAAAAAACAAAAACAAAAACAAAGACATAAAGAGATATTACAGTAATTTCATAGATAAAATAGCCTAAACATATGATGAGTCTAAAACTTTCAGCCAGTCATACCTGAGGTAGACTTCTGTGTTATACAGAAAGTGTAGATTGCATCTGTGTGTGAATAATGGCAAAACTGTATTAAAGCAAGAAATAAAAGTTCACCTGCAGTTGCACAGATCTTATATGAACTGTTCTTGCAGTAAAAGCCCACAACTGGGAAATTATCATCTGCCATTGGCCTTCTGTAGACTAAATTGCACTGGTTCCTTTGTGTGACTCTAAAGGAAAAGGTGACTTATTCTGCCTTCTTCCTTGCAGCCTGTTTCATGCATCAGTCGGTAGGGAGCAGAGGATTCACTCACTATTTCCAATGGAAAGGAAAGTAATGAAGAAGTGGAGATGCTTTGCATCCACTACTCACTCACCAATAAAACAGGGCACAAAGCTAATGTATCAGCTGCTTGAAGATAAGCAGAGAAAAGTATAGTCCATGTCTGCTCACTGGAGAGCTGGCCCTTGTTTTATGCTCTTAGTACACCTGATCTGTTCCAGTTCCCCTGGTCCCAGAAAAATTTACAGTCTAACCCAGCACAACTTCAATCAAGAGAACTTTCTGCAAGCTGCATCTGCAGAAAATGAAATTAGCAGCAATATATCCTTTGCCTCAAAGGACTGTGTTAAGTCTTCGTTAGCAGAGCTTGTACAGGTTTAGAGATCACTGGATAGCAGACCTGCACAAGTGCAAGGCATTACAACATTACATACTGCAAAACTTTGTTGAGCTACAAGTTTTGTGATAGCCTGGGGATTGTATTGGTCAGACTCAATTATGTCACTCTGTACTTTCTGTTACTAAGTAAAATAAACAGACCAAACTACTTGGTTTTAGTCAGGTACGTAAGTTTTACCTGTTGTTTTGTTCTCACCTTCCTCATTTTTCTGCTGTCCTCATTTGGGATCAGAGAGTCATTCAGGATGGAAAAGAGTCCAAAGGAGGGCTATGACGATGGTGAAGGGTCTGGAGGACAAGATGTATGAGGAGCAGCTGAGGCCCCTTGGTTTGTTTAGCCCAGAGCAGAGGAGGCTGAGGGGAGGCCTCATGGCGGCCTACAGCTTCCTCACAGGGGAGCAGAGGGGTGGGTGCTGATCTCTGCTCTCTGGGGACAGCAACAGGACCTGAGGGAACGGCACGGAGCTGTGTCAGGGGAGGGTCAGGCTGGGGGTTAGGTTAGGAAAAGATTCTGGACCAGAGGGTGGTGGGCATCGAACGGGCTCCCCAGGGCAGGTCATGGCCCCGGGATGCTGGAGTTTGAGGAGCATTTGGACACCACTCTCAGACACAGGGTGTGGATTTCGGGTGGTACTGTGTGAAGCCAGGGGTTGGACTCAATGATCCTCATTGGTCCCTTCTAACTCAGGATATTCTATGATTCTATGAGTCTGGGAAGTCATCTTCCCAGACCATATTGCCAGGGGCTTTCTCCAGCCTTTCTCCTCCAAGGATGGAGACTGCATGGCCTTGACTGCTCTCATTTAAAAACGTTTCTCTGCATCTAATGGGAATGTGACCCATTTCAATTTATGCCCATCCTCCTACAATGGAGAGAAGGCTCAAGGAGCCTGGTGGCATCTGCCCTGTAGCTCCTCTCTAGGCACCAGGGAGCTGGCTCTGGGGTCCCCCAGAGGTGTCTTGCTTTCAGGGTTAACAAGCCCCAGTCCCTCAGTCGTTCCTCCTGGGGCACTTGCCCCAGAGCCCTGACCATCCTGGTAGCCCTTAGCTGAGCTCACTCTAGTCTGTTAACATCCTTTTTTGTCCTGGAGCCCCAACACGGGACAAAGTACTGGATGTGGCCTAATGAGTGCAGAGTAGTTTTCTCTTCAAATACAACTTTACATTTTCAACATCAATGATCGCTAGCTTCAAAGTGAGAACCATTGAAAAGAACAACAAAAAATTCCCACTAAAAAAATTTAAAAATATTTCAGCCCTTTCATGAACTTACCCCTGGAGAACAGTTTCAAATTTAACAGGCTGAGATCATTTGAAGTTATTAAACTAAAAAAATAAAATAAAATAAAAAAAAAAAAACCACCCTAAACCTTGCTCTAAAGCCTGCTTGTATCTCTGTACACAAATAAACATACAAACACTGACAGCCGTTTGATGGGTGGAGGAGCCAGACAACGAACTGCATTTTCCCAATGCGCTTTCGAGCAAGGCACACACGCTTTGCCAAGATGTCCTTGCCAGCCAGTTTGCACCTCTGCCTGTGCTGATCCTTCATCAGATTTAGACAGTCACCATTTCTCATATCCTGTCTGATTTATGGTTTTCCTCCGGGGCAAAAACTTCAACAATTGACTTTGGGTTTGGGCCTACAGTCTGACATATGTTAAACATTACCTAATTTTCAGGTGCTGTGGGTATACGAACTGTGCAAATAATTACATTTTTGGATCTGTTACTGAAGGTATTTTTAATAAGACTTTGCTTGATTTCTCAGCATTTTTGACTATTTGCTTTCATTATGTTTGTAATACATTTCTGGCAACTGCACATGCCTTCCTGCATATGACAGGAAAATTATAAATGGTTTGATCATACAGAATGATTTATAAATCTGTTAATTAGTATCATGGATCACTTATTTTAATCCTAAAGCTTAGCTGTGATATATATTGGCTTTGTGAACAAAGGGAAAAAACACATCTGAAAATAGTAGTTACCTTATTTAGTTAGTTTTAATATAAGATGAAATTAAATTCTTGTCTGTTCCCCGGATATCATTTTAGGACCAATCCTGGTGGAACGCAATTATGACGTGCAAAAAATTGAAAATACCTAACCACCATTGATATCAAAAGGGATTGGGTACCCTCTACAATTCAGCCCCCAACTTCTGGCTGAATATCTAAGAGTATCTTTTTAATCACATTGGATCTATTTAGAGAAGTTATTTATAATTGCAAAGGTAGCAAAGGTTTGCAGTAAACATGTCACACTGATATCTCTACACAGCAGCCCCTTTCCCTTGATGAATTACAAACGCACATTAAAATTTCCTGCCATTTAAAAATAATCATTACTAGGAGCAGAGAGGATATTCCTATTATCCAGAGACTCTGCCTCTGTCTGCCTCCTTGATTTGTCTGGGCTCCAGAAAAGCATTTTCCACCTTCTCTGCCAGACTGCCTGGGTGTCAGCAGAGAAAAATTTTGATAGTTCAACTTTCATTTCCTATGTTCAATAGTTTCTTGAAAGATCACCCTTCTCAGCAGCTCAGTCAGCAGCTGAATCAGTCATTTTAGCAAAAAGAAACAATTCATCTTACCTGAATTCAATCTTGAACAGATTCAGCCTTGAAATTCTTGAAGGAAATTTTGTTATAATTGAATTCATTTTCCTGAGATTTTTCTCTTGAGCAAGCAGTGTGGAAGGCAAGAAATGAGGAAAAGGCTGGGCACTTCAACTCATATGTCTAAAGTATAACAACGAAACTCTGCTAAAAGTGCTGTCTCATAGGTGTGTTGGCAACATTAGACAAAACACATTATTTCATCCTTAAAAAACCAAGTAAAGGAGCAGGAAACTGTATGTATAGGCTACATGTATTTTTAGTTCTTTTTGTTGTTGTTGTTATTGTTCTGTTTTTCAGTTTCTGCTTTGTTCCTTTCAAAACTCAATATCTATAAGTGTTGAAGAAATGAAGGCTTCTTTGATGCATTAAATTTCAAATGAAGCTGATGCTAGAATATAATACTAAAATGATTTTCTCATGTGGTCATCATGAACAGAAACTGGCTATGAACAGCCTCCTTGAAAAGCAGGCACACCTCCCTACTACTGTTAACATTACACTAGGAATGTCAGGAGTAGAATTCTTTTGTACCATTTCAAACTGCCTAGTTTATTTCTGAAGTACTAGGAACCAATGATAAATTTTAATCATCAAAAAGCAATTTAGCACGCCAAGTAGTGTGTTCTATTGCTTTACTAAGGGAACACCTGGAAAGCACATCTTGCCTTAAGTTTCAAATTAAAAAAAATGTAATGCATGGGTTAGCGCTCTATTGAACACTAGTTTCATAGACTGTACAATGTGTAAAATATTAATGAAATTTTATAGAGGCACATGAAAGAACAACACATTGGGAATGCTCAGTATTACTTTCCAAATGAGACAATACAATCCAATAGCACCGTAAGATTTTCTTGAAACTGTGAGAGCCTGCAAAGGGCTGCAAGCACCTAAACACGAGGCATCTAATCTGGCATTTGTACAAACAGACATTACACAGTCATGACAAAGAGAGAGCGCATCAGTCTTAACAATGGAAATATAACAAGTCTACTTTTAAATTCACTGCACATTAAACTTCTCTACAGTGTGTTTCATACCACTGCTTCTCATTCCAATTATCAAAAACCCTTTCTTTCTTTATTCAACGTAAACATGAACACTATACCCAGAACTGCAGGTGTTTGCCAAAGAAGTTACTTCATTGTGGATATCAGTTCATAGTTTCAAAATTAATATTTACTTTGGCATTCCTTAGGCTTATGTTTTTATTTTTTTTCCCCTGATCATTTAAGACAGACTTGCACAGAGTCACCTTAAGACAGCATGCAATGGTAATTAGTTTTACCTTGTAAAGAGTTTTCAGGTGGTTTTTTTTTGTTGTTGTTTGTTTGTTTGTTTGTTTTCACCTCCCTCCCATTTCTCCCAAAGCAGCTCTTAGGACCTCTTACAGTATAGCTGATTGACAGCATCAGCTATGTATTACGAACTTAAAGTTAAAAAAACCTTCTTGACTGACATTGCAGGGTGATTTGGGGGTGAATAGATATAGCTTGTTTGCTTAAATCTGCGGTGTGGGAAATTGTTAACAGAAGAGAAGTACAAAACCACACAAAACCATAAAACATTTTCACTAATTGAAAAATGTTCTGGGTTTTTTTTGTTTGTTTTGTTTGTTTTCAGTTTTTATATTCCACAGCCTGTTTGACAGTCCCAGCATTCAGGAATTATTATTGACATCAACATGACATTTCATGGCTTCTCTATGTGATTTTCTTATTTTAAAACACTTTCATTGCCCATTTATCAACTTTAAATGCATCAGCCACCTGTTAAACCAGCAATGTAGCATTTAAACACAAATCGCCTTTCACCCATGTTTCATTTAAATACGTCAATTAATTTGATATTATTGTTGCACATAAATCTCTTCACAGAAGATGAAACCCCAGGTGAAACCCCAGAGCTAGGGAGAAGCTGGTATAGCTACATACAGCGTGAGTGAGATGCTTGAGTAACAGGATAAGGCCTTTTGCGCATATTGCTGCTGTATGACTGCACAAAGCAAGCATCTCTTCCTGCACCATCATCAGAAATATTCTATTTGGTCATTAACCTTTTGCCTGTTAGGTGGCATTTCCTGATGAGAGGAGTGTTAATGGCTCTCACATTAGCACATGCAGCGAGCACCCATGAATGACAGGCGAGGAGAGGGTTAAAGCAAGTTTCTTTATGCATATGGTTCCTGTCTCAGCTGTGAGATCAGTTATAGGTCCCCGGCCAAAGATAACAGCTAAAATATAACAGATGCTGGTGCTTCCACAGCTGAGGTGAAGTATTTCCTTTCATCCTCACTAGTCACTGATAATGTCCCAATTCTCTATTCACTAGAAACGTCAAGGGCACGAGCAGGTTATTACAACGTGAAACGAATGAACTGTTTAAACTGAGCCCACGCCTGCACTCGGTGTGATGTTTCCCCATTTCTGAAAGACTAGAACTCAGAGTGGAGAAGACAATGTTGCACTTGGAAAGGCAGCTGTTGGTTGCTGAAACTAGGGCCCCATCTAATAGCTTACCAGTGGGGAAGAGGGCACAGCCATCCGTGGCCAGGCATCAAGGCCATGTCATCAGCACAGGGCTGCTGTGCAAAACCATCCCACCTGTGGCTATTGCCAGTCTGTGCCTGTGTGTCACTTATTCAGCCCAGTCAAAACACAAGCAACCCTCTAGCATGCCAATAAATACGGTGAGAAGAACTAAACCAGCTTCACAGAATTGTACTTTCCTAAGTATTTTCAACATTATTATGACCTAGAACTTATTCATATGTTGCATTTTTAAAGATGCTTGAATAGTTCTTAATTACACTGGCAATCATGTTGCTCTTCATCAGTACAGTTGAAATAACCTTTTAAGACACAGCGCTAGCAATAGTAATAAAATGCTTGCTCCTGTGAAAAATAAATAAATAAAGCCAAATGGTTAATGCTTAAATATATTCTTATACTAGCCAAACAAATTTGGAGAGCACTTTGCTGCTTTCCTACATAGATGTTTGTGCAAGACCATCCAGTCCTTCTTTTTCTTTCCCATAAGTTGTACCAAATCAAAACTGGCAACGTTTCTACATTATCTAAAAAACCAAACAAACCCAAGCCTAACTAACAACAACACCAAGGAAGTCAAATGTGAGATGTTCCACAGTAAATGAGCATGAAATGGATACACACATTTCTGTAGTTACAATATCCTGGGAAAGTGCAATTTCAGTTATGCTTACGCAAGCAACTTATACAGAGCTGCTGTACTAGGAATCAGGACGATATGAGAACATTGATGTAAATGATATTTCAGTAAAATACATTTAAAGAGAAGAAAGAGTACAAAGCAACAAGTAGAAGTGAACAGGCTGTGATATCCATTTTCCACGTGTCAGAGAAAGTGTATTTTCAGAAGAAATATACACATTACAAAGCCTGGATTTCAGTCTAAGTTGTATTCTGCTCTGAAACCGTCTTGCCAAACAGCCACAGTGATGCAACTATGATGTGTACAACTCTGGATTTCTCAAACCATCTGACCCCAGCTTTTTGCATGCACCTCAAACTCCACATTTGTTAAAACATACATTTGATTGCAAACCCGACGTAATAGACAAAAACTGCATATTCAAACACATCAAACAAAATAAAAAGACCATGAAAAGAATCAGGGAAGTCTACCGTTGACCAAAACGACACAAATGTAACGTTCTGTTTGTTGGAGAGAGCTGTGTGAGCTATAGATCAAGATGGAGCTGTACAGATATCCATTGTCCTTATGCTTTAATTTGGAGTTACCTTTGTACAGAAGCTCCACCCAGCATAAAACATAGCTATCTACTTTGTCAACTCACTCCCTAAAAAACCAGCAATTCCAATGGAAAAACATTCATTCAGCCTTAAAACTCTCTGACACTAGTTTCTTTTCCCAAATAATGGATGTATTTCTGCAAAAACTATGAGCTTTCCGTGGGAAAATCCAATAGGTCACTAGAAAGTAGAACAAATGAAAACCTAGAAGAAAACTACATTGGTAAAATATTAGCTTTCATTCAGCTACATACAAATGTGCCTTGTGGAAGTCACCAACTACATACTCTCCTCTACAGGCTGGGCTACACCTCTCATGATCCATCTGTTCTCCTCACCAAAATGAGAGCCCCTGATTTATTGTGAATATTGTTGTCTGACCAAGAAACCCAATCCATAGAGAGAGGGAGAGCATGAGACAGCCAAAATACGTTTTTTCATTTCTGAATTGGGCATTATTTCAGTAAAATATATTAGTCAAAACGTGAAATACTCTCAAAGTTTGCTACTTAGTTTTCTTTTTTGGCAGTAAATGACAAACCTCATTTTTTGAGGGTTTGAATTACTTTTTATAGATCTAGATTGACTGCTTTGGAGGACATGATACATGAGATGAAGGATATTTTAATTCAGGATAGTAAAAGTTTACCCTTCTTTAAGGAAAAGAGTATCTTTTAAGTTATTAATTAGAATTTAATCTGTAGGACAGGAAATCTGCTTCAAAACTTAATTTCTTAAAAACATATTAAGGTAAAGCAGGAGGAAAGGAAAGAAATACAAGTGAATATTAATGCCAAAGGCTAAACATAATACAAAAAGGTAAAAAGGTTAGAAAGTATTTTTTTTTTTTTTTGCCTTCAGTAATTAAGTCACCATCTAGAGAAGAACAAGTTTTGAGCCATTCTGTTTATAAAGTACTTCAGAGAAAATCTATTTGAACAGCTGCACTGAGGTTTACCTGAATTTGTAGGGGGAACTAAGCTCTAAAAAAAAACTAACATCAGCTACTTCTTTCAATGAAGTTTAGCTAAGATGACCAATAACATAAAAAGTCAACATTTTGATTTAATCCTTCACTGGAGCAAGGCAAAACAATACCTTTGCAGCTGTAGCAATGCTGTTATACACAAAGCCATGTAAGCTGTTACATATCATACATAGCTAGCATGTCATTATAGGATATTTTGTTGATTGTATACAGATATAAGAAAAGGGAACACTAACCAGAAATCGCTCAGAGAAGGTGACAATGACAGGGCATTTTGCTTTTTAATGGACTCAGCAGAACTGAGGTAGTTTAACACCTGCAAGTCCAGAGCTGACATACGAAGCAGTAGGCATGTCAGCTTCTCAGGAACACTGAACTGTCTTTTCAGCCACTCTGTTCATGAGCATTTTCTATCAAGCAAATACCAGCCCAATAATTGTACCAGGATGTGGAAGTACATTACATCCTTGCAAAATAGTAACATCTAATGCTCCATCAGGGGTGGCAGCTGACAGGCATAGCACAAAGCTTCTTTCCTGTCCTTCCAGCTACACATCCTCCTTCCCTTGTGAGTGCCAGCTTGTCAACTGGCTCAGAGTGAACACATTCAGAAGCGCTCTTTGCTACCTCACAGAAACCTCAAGTAAAATCATCTCTTTTCAAAACTAGGAGAGCAACTGTAGGTCTTCTAAATTGATTTTTGATAGAAGTTCGTTGTAGCAGACAGAGGTGAACGGTCTCTTCCCCCCTCAGACTTATTCTCAAGCAACATGTGTTAAAGGAATTATTTCATAAAATATATGTTTATAATGCAGTTATCTCAGCCTGAAGGCTTATGGCTTTCCAGCATGTATAAAACAGTACATAACTATAATCCATAGAGACTCTGGATTTATTTAAGTCCCTTGACTCTCAGCAAAAATACCAAAATAGTATAAAGTAAACAGAGGGCTACATGAATGTGATGACCTTAAAAATAAACAAACATGCCTCCTAAGTATGCAATGCACCACACAGCACTGTCGTCTAATTTAAGTTCCACTGCTTACTATCTATATCCAGATACTGGTAAGAGCTATTCACATAGTTGTAAAACTCACTAGTTTCAACCATGTTTTCTGAATAAATCATGTAATCATATAAAGATATTTTAATAGCCAGATGTACTTTGGTTCCGCAATCATCTGATATAGTAAGAAACATCTGGTAAGGAACCTGTCCAGAGAAGTACAATTTTCCTCCCCATAACAGACAAGCGTACACATACCCACAGAAAGATACCTTCCAGCCTCAAATATGCAGGTCTACCTCTAAGTATTACATCTTCTCAAGTTTAATGATTCTCTGCGGTTCAATATTTCAGCATTTAGTCACATGGACAAGTGCACGTGCTTTTGCATTCAACAACAGACCACTAGGAATAAATGATAAAGGATGAAAGCCCTTACTGATTGTATCTCGACCAAACCTTGGGCCAAGGAACCTAAACAGATGTCAGCTTCTGAATCTCAGAAGGTGGATGTAGGGGAAAACTTCTGCGAGAGCCAAGTAGGTTTACAGACTGAATGCTTGCACAAGGAGCTTTCAGTGCTCCCATTGTTGAAGCTGATGCACAGAGAGTGTTAAGTATTGCATTTGCAAGAATAATTCTATTGCATCTAATTTTAGTTCCCTGAACAAACCATGAAAATGAGAATGTTACTCAAAAAAACTTGGAAAGTTGTTGAAAATCTGACAGTCTTTTGAAAAGGGATCCAGCAACCTGGACAACACTATACCACTTCATCATAGATGAAAAAATGAGAGAGAATGGCTGCCATCTAATTTATCCAGACTAATTTTCACCAATGTAACAACAGGTATCGTTCTTCAAAAAAAATCATCACTGGGTTTTGAACTTTAGCAGTATCACAATGGCTTTAACATGCAAGAAAATATTTGTCTCAGGAGAACAGAAGGTTTATAGTGACAGAAGTGACTTTTAACTTGTGGTTTCATTGCTGAAAGACGTAATTTACCTGGTTGCTGTTCTTTGGTTTTATAAATCTCTATAAGAAATGTCCAACATACTAGCAGTATTTTCTCTATTTTCATACATTACACTGATGCAGCTCGGTTCAGATCCACATGAGTAAACTCTTGCTTTTCTAAGAATATGCAGCATAATATTTCTTCCAGTGGAAGGTGTCCCTAGAACTAGACGACCTTCGAAGTCACAGAATCACGGAATTGTAGGGGTTGGAAGGGATCTCAGGAGGTCATCTCGTCCAACCGCCTGCAAAAGAGGGTTCCTTACAGCAGGTCACACAGAAAGGCGTCCAGGCGGGTCTTGAATATCTTCAGGCCCCCTCCCAAGCCAAACTATTCTGTGATTCTATGATACTTCTTTACCACCAAGCTGATAACTGCAAGCAGTTACTAAAGAATTCCAGATGTACAATTGGAATTGTTTATCTTAAATTTTTTCAATGCGAGTTTGTACCTTTTACTGAGACTTAATGGACTGACATACCCTGTTAAAAGACTGAGCAGCAAAGACTGCACAGCCTCAGGACAAGTAACTGCTCTGCTCCTCAATTAACTCTTCAGTAGTAAATTGTAGGGTACGATGACTAGACCAGATGATGCAGAAGCTATGCATAGGCCTTATTTTTAACGAGTATAAGAGTAATTAAACCAACAGAATGGAGCCAAGTGTTTTTTAGTACTTAATTTATAGTCCAAGTAATAATAATAATAGGGACCTTTTCCTGCTGCACAGTAAACTCAAGGAATCTCTTCTAAAGTATATTTTTCCTCCACTCACATAGTAGATACTATCATACTGCCAGTGGATAACCAAGTTTAATATTGAGTAGACAAAACTCCATGAAAATGAACTTCAAGTGGCTAAAAAACGTTAGTAAGAATAAAAATTTAAGACAATAAAAGCAAACTACAGGTAACATTTAGGTAATAGCAACAACAACAACAAAAAAGTGATTTTTTTTTGAGATACTTATTAGCACAGATCTTATCCAAAAATCAGTAAGGACACTCTAATGACTGCAAGACGTAATACCACAGATGGTAGCACTGTCCCTTTGGCTCCTGAGCCAAGCTCATAAACATGTTTCCGATGGCTAGAGCACTTTATCTTATCTGATAATGTAATTCATTCTCTAGACAAAAGAAACACTGAAAATCTAATCCACTGGACTCCACTGAAGCACTTGATATGATGCCATAAGGGAAGTTATTAATTCAACTGGTAAAAGTGGAGATTAGCACTAGGACTGAAAAGCAGATAGCGGATGTGACTACTAATGTTGTGGAAACATTGAAGAGTTGTGGCTACCAGGATGTTACTAGTGCAACTCCTCTAGAGTTCAGTCTTGGAACCAACTGACTTTCATTTAGTGACATTTCTGAAAACAGAAAGAATTTGCTCATGAGTTTGCCAGCAGCACAAATGCAGTGGAGGCCTGGCATATTCTAAGCGAGGAAAAATAAATAAATACATAAATCAGTAATTTTAAGGATAGACATGATAGAAAAAAAAAATATGTAAAAGCAGAAAATCAGGAACAGGACTACTGCAGACTTCTACTACTACAGTTCTTCAGATGGAAATTACAGAGGCCAGAAGCATCTGTCTACATTTCCCAGAGGGTTATCCTCACCCATCTATGCCATCCAAATCTGCACATACCTTGAGAAATTTCTAGCAGGGACAAACATTTGTGTCCAGCCACAAGACACTAGGAAGGCCTCTTTTGGAAGACTGCCAGCCAAGCTTGTAAAACATTTATTCAAACCAGAACAGAGTTACCAGAACAGATAAGAGAACAGAGGGTTAGGACATTAAAACAGGGTGTCATATTCAGCCTACTTGAAAATAGAAAACAAGAGCAAAAGTTTGAAAGGAACATCAGTATTTTTTCTGCGAGCAGAGTGATAAACACTAGTAGGAGAGAAAAGCTATTCAAGGACACAGCTGGCATGGGCACAAATGGCTATAAACTATGGTTCTTCATGAAGTCCTGGGGGATTTTGAGCCAAACCATCACACTCTACCCTCTTCCATTCTTTTCCTTGTTCATTCTGTTTTATTCTTACTACATGTATCTAGCTCAAACACATGGAGTTTGATCTTCCACTCCTTTTTTTACTCTGCTCACATAGCAGCAGATTCTGATGCCCTAAAGGTGCAAAACCAGTTCAATAGTATACACTGGTTTTCTATATGGCATCTGATCAAACTGGGTCAGATACTATACTCAAAATAGAAAAAAAAAAAAAAAAGCAAAATATTTTGGAGCCTTTACCCAAATGAATAAGAATCTTCAATATAAACACTAACAGTTTAAGCATTCATAAGAACATAGATATAGTGAGTCAGTGGGGACACCAACATGCCAATTTCCTTGTGAAGTTGCTGGGGGATTCACTGGCGTTCAAAATGATGGAAAGACACAGTTAACCAATGCTCATAGTTACCTGAAAGAAAGTTTGGTTAAATTGAAGTGAAACATAAAAAAATCTTTGAAGTGGAATCTCTCCAGACAGCAGCGTCACAGAGATTATGAGTTTCTGAAATACTAGAAGTAAAGTTGAATGAAATTTAGATCTCTGGCTAATTAACTCTTCTAGGTTAATTACTTTAAAATGTCAATACATCCCAGCAGACAGCAAATAAAGACTGAGTGGCGGCACACACATCGAACTGAAAAGCCTCATAATTTAGATCAATTCATTTTTGCTCCACCTGCTCATAACGGAGTTCAGGTTTTTTGTTTAACTGCCTACGAATACTAAGCTTATACTACTATAGCTGCTAACTATGCTATAATCTGTCAGATGAGAACAAACACTGATATGAATATGTTTCACACACACAAAGAAAAAAACAACATAACAAAATGGCTTTTATAGTAATTTTAAAATTTTAGCTTAGATTCAATGTTATATGGATTCATTCAACATAATTTACAGCACTTTAGGAACACAAAGCAGGCCTAAATCTCTCTTGGCCCACCTGACTACTGTTAAGACCTGGTTTTGCAACACCAAGCAGTGGAAAATCAACGACAGCACAGTAAAGAACCCAGCCTGGCAGCCTCTCGTATAGCATGATTGTATCACACTGGTGGTACCATGTATTCCTACACCAAGGGAACAAGAGTTTGCAGCTCCAGGATTTTTTACATAGCTGCACAGCAAAGATGATCATCAAGAAATATATTTAGTTACAGGCAGATTAAGGTGGAAGAAATGATTGCACACAGTCAGATCACCCCCTGATTTTGCAGAGCATCTGGGTGCAATTAGGTTGGCTTCTTCGGGTCTGATTATATTGTCAGCCATGCAGTTTCCACATAACTTGCATTAATGAAGCTCTTTTACCAGATAACTGTTACAAACCAGACCCAAAATATCAAAACATGGCAATTGATCTACTTTTTTTGCCCATTACACCAAACCAATTACTGACAACAACATAAAAGCAAATGATGATGAAGTACCATGCCCTTATTTTTATTACCACTGAATCCTGGAGCCCTGCCACTTGTGAGGACCCCACTGTGCAAGGCATCCCACTAACAGAGGGAAAATAGCTCTGGACAGAATACAGTGCCCTGCAAAAAGCCAGAGAGGGCAGTTAATAATAATTTACATCAGGATAGAGCAGAACAGAGAGAAAGGCAGCAAGAAAGAGGTTGTAGAAAGGAAATGCTCTATTGCAAGAGAATGGAAGAGGTGAAGAAGATCATAGAATGGTTTGGGTTGGAAGGGACCTTAAAGACCATCTAGTTCCAACACCCCTGCCATGGGCAGGGACACCTCCCACTAGACCAGGTTGCTCAGAGCCTCATCCAGCCTGGCCTTGAGTACTTCCAGGGAGGGTGCATCCACGGCCTCTCTGGGCAACCTGTTCCAATATCTCACCACCCTCACAGGAAAGAATTTCTTCCTAATATCTAGCCTAAAACCACCCCTCTTCCACTTTATAGCCATTACCCCTTGTCCTGTCACTACATGCCCTCCTAAAGAGTCCCTCCCCAGCTCTCCTGTGGGCCCCCTTCAAGTACTGGAAGGCTGCTATCAGGTCCCCCCCCCAGTGTTCTCTTTTCCAGGCTGAACAACCCCAAATCTCTCACCCTGCCTTCATAGGGGAGGTGCTCCAGAACTCTGAGCCCTCCTCTGGAGCCCCTCCAACAGCTCAATGTCCTTCTTGTGTTGGGGGCCCCAGAACTGGATGCAGTACTCCAGGTGAGGTCTCATGAGAGCAGAGTAGAGGGGCAGAATCACCTCCTTCATCCTGCTGGTCACGCTTCTCTTGATGCAGCCCAGGATGCAGCTGGCCTTCTGGGCTGCAAGAACACATTGTTGGCTCATGTTGAGTTTTTCATCAATTGACACTCCCAAATCCTTCTCTTCAGAGCTGTTCTCCAGCCATTCTCCACCCAACCTGTATCTGTGCTTGGGATTGCCCTGACCAAGGTGCAGGACCTTACACTTGGCCTTGTTGAACTTCATGAGGTTGGCATGGACCCACCTCTCAAGCTTGTCCAGGTCCTTCTGGATGGCATCCCTTTCCTCTAGCATGTCAACGGCACCACACAGCTTGGTGTTACTTGCAAAATTGCTGAGGGTGCACTTGATTCCACTGACCATGTCACCAACAAAGATGTTAAACAGCACTGGTCCCCATACTGATCCCTGAGGGACGCCACTCGTCACCGGTCTCCATTTTGACGTTGAGCTGCTGACCGCAACTCTCTGGGTGCAACCATCCAGACAGTTATCCAGCGAGTAGTCCGTCCATCGAACCTGTGCTTTTCCACTTCAGTGACCAAGATGTCATGCAGGACATTGTCAAATGCTTTGCACAAGTCCAGGTAGATGACATCAGTTGCTCTTCCCTTATCCACTGATGCTGTTACTCCATCATAAAAGGCCACCAAATTTGTCAGGCACGATTTGCCCTTGGTGAAGCCATGCTGGTTGCCACTAATCACCTCTTCTTCACTTTCCATGTGCCTTAGTAGATCCTTCAGGAGAATCTGCTCCATGATCTTGCCAGGCACAGAGGTGAGACTGATTAGCCTGTGGTTTGCCAGATCTTCCTTTTTTCCCTTTTTGAAAATGGGGGTAATGTTTCCCCTTTTCCAGACAGCAGGAACTTCACCAGACTGCCATGACCTTTCAAATGTGATGGACAGTGGCTTGGCAACTTCACCCACCAATTCCCTCAGGACTCGCGGATGGATCCCATCAGGTCCCATGGACTTGTGCGCCTTCAGGTTCTTTAGATGGTCTCGAACCTGATCTTCACTTCTAGGGGCAGATCTTGCTTCTCCCAGCTCTTGCCTTTGATCTCTGCCTCTTGGGCAGTGTGGCTATAGCCCTTGCCAGTGAAGTCACCGAGCACCTCAGATTTCTCCATATCGCTCATGACCAAGTCTTCATTCTCCTTCCAGAGAGGACAAACATCTTCCTTTTACCATTGATCTATCAGTAGAAATTCTTCTTATCCCCCTTTATGTCCTTGGCTAGACCTAATTCTGCCTGGGCTTTGGCTTTCCTAACCTGATTCCTGGCTGCCCAGACAATTTCTTTGTATTCCTCCCAGCTAGCCTGTTCTTGTTTCTACTCCCTATAGACTTTCTTTTTACAGCCAAGTAAGTCCAGGACTCCTTGTTCATCCACGGACACCTCCTGGTGTTCTTGCCTGCCTTCCTCTTTCTTAAGATGACCAAGGGAAGCCCAGAATTGTCACCTAGTGGAGCTTCCAAACATTTTTTTTTTTTTTTTTTTCCCCATCAGACCTAAATACTCTGCTCTTACTAGTTTAGTTCTACCTTTTAGTAGGGTAGAGGAAGTGCTCAATGCTTTTGAGTGACAGGCCAGCTCCATGAGAGTGTAATTCCCTCCAACAGCCTCTTCAGAGCAACATACCTTTCAGTAGGACATAGTGTGACTAATACAAGTCACGTGCAATTCACTCCCACTGTCATCTTGCTGCCAGGGGAATAAGCAAGTTTGCAGGCTGTGTTTTGCGTTAGCAGGATTTGGGTTCTCCCATCCCTGCGCACAATGTAGAAGACAAAGTTGGTTAAAGAAAAGCGTTTGCAACAGAAAATGAAGAAGCTTATGAAAGTTTTATGCCCCCGTGTATTTAATGCTCATGCTCTACCCTAAACACAGATCACTAAAAATTCTGGTTCTGAAAGTTGTTTGGCTGTTTAATTGGGAGTAAGTAAACTATCTCATCTTCTATAAAACCATGACAGATAGTAACTGAGTAAAACAATAGGAAAATAATATTTTCTATATGTGCAAGTACCTAAGTGACCTAACAAGATAAAAAAACACCTGAATTATATTTCTCATGTAGCCTGTAAAAGAAAGGTGTCATAGAAATGAAACCAGGGATGTAGGCAGGCCCTCAAAGCCAGCAGAAACACTGGCACGTGGTGTTTCTGACTTGTTCAGTAGGTTAGGATACTTGCTTAGGTAACCTCTCCCCCTAAATCCCATTCCCAATGGGCTCTCCATTTGCCACATTTCTAGCTGTGATGAGCTAAGGATATAAGCACAGCATAGCGTCTATGGAGAGAGGTACCAGCAACATTTTTATTAAACCAGCTGATGTAGCTGAATACCTTATCTTAGCCGTTCTTTCATTTCCTGTTGTTTCTCCCTTGCAGCCTGTTTTGATTTAACGCTATTCATTCATTCAGGCAGAAGTACTTCACATAGGTAATGTGAAGTTTATAAGACATAAAATGTGTGTGCATGCACGTGTAGATGTACAAACATGCACGCTTGCCCATTATTCCCACATCATCCATATCTGTAGTCTAGACAAAACTAGACTACAGTGGGAAACAGGAAAGGAAAAAAAAAAAAAAAAAAAAAG
>VXAV01000074.1:187705-204590 GCA_013399715.1 Alectura lathami
TCGTCTTCTCACCCACTGGGGAAAAAAAAAAAAAAAATCAAGTGGCCTCAAATCAGTCTTGCTGACTAGTCAGGTAAGGCATACAGAACAAACATTATCTGAAGCCAAAGATCAAAGTGCTTTAAAGCTATATGTTGTTGATACCAACATGAATTCTGTCAGCTAGATGAGCAAGGGGTGAGCCAAATCTTTCTTGAAGTTTGCTCCCCTGTTCAAAGCACCACTGAAATGTCTTCAGTAGGTAGGAACTGGTAGAAAATCATTGGTGTAACAGTTTCTCAGGAATAAGCATACATTAGCATAGTAGAAACAGAGCTGTAGAGTGAAGCAACTGGTGCTGAAGATATCACAACTGTTGGTCCTTCAGGCACTTTCAGTTCATAGTAGCCACAGCCTAGCCCCCTAGGCTGAATGCCCACCAGCAGGTTGGAGTGTACTTCTCAGTTACTTGCAGCTGAAGGAAAGCCAGTTCACATGCTGTCAGAAGGCTCCACAGTGCACACGAATGCATGGTAAAGTGCAGGTGAACAGTTGATGCACTTCAGAACTCACTAACACACTAATGCAAGTGTTAAACATGAAAGGACATCAACCCAAACGGTCTTCAGGGCTCAAAACCTCCGGGCCACAAGATACAGAGCTTTCTTCTTCACCAATTAGTGTTGATCCTGGCAGGTTTATGGATTTCTGTGATAACCTCAGGAGCGCCTTCACTCTGAAAACTATGCCACTTTTATTGCATGTCTAGATTCTAGGACCCTGCATCTGATAATCTTTATTTACATGTTTTGAGAAATGGGAAAGTGTAGCTGAGGTGAAAACATGTGGCAGGACTGTTCCAGATGGCCAGAGCTGTAGGGGAAAGAAACTGGATAACACTGGTGCGTTCCAGACCCCATGGGGAAGAAATTAAAAGGAGTAAGTTAATGATAAATTATGAATGAAGTATGTGCTGTGAATATTAACCACACACACAGTGTATTTTGTGAAACTGTCCGTCTCCAAAACAATAGCTTTGGAGCCACAGGACAGCATCAGTTTATTTAGGGGAGATGGGAACACTGTAGGGAAAAGGAATCCTACAGAGCTAAAGAAATTGTCTGGTGTTGTGAAAAACGGAAAATTATTCCTGACTTACTCAGCACATTAAATAACAAAGACATTAAAATTTTATAGTACTCCTAGGGATGGATGGAAGCCCATTTCAACAGCAGAGCAGATTTAATTCTCCCCTGTTATAAAACAACAAAATTTACACAAACTTGGGGAGGAGAGAAAGTCAGTGAGATATCCAAGAAGCATCACATTGCAGTACAGCATTAATTAATAAATAATGGAAGTGTCCTGAGAGTCAAAAAAAACATGGGGATAGAATATTAATGTCAGTAAGAGATATTTTAGGAAATGATACCTATGTGACTTCAGAATGATGTGTTTTAAGCTTTAGAATGAAACCTCCACATGTCAACAATAAAATGAAACGTAAGTTGTCACATTAAGTTTGCCTTTCTAGGTAAGTGCCTTACTTTAGTCCCTGCTAGAAGTGGGAGAAACCCTCTTTTGGAACTTTTTGGGGATGTACAGTAGTGAACAAAGGTAGTTCTTCAGTCTATAGTTCCCTGTCCCTGGATAATGGTTATACAGCAGTATCAGATATGAAGGCTGTGCTTGCATGAGTCTCAAACCAGGATGCTGAAAGCATAACACTTTAGACAGCCCTTCTGAAGACTCGAGTGTCTGTGGTCACCCACTTCCTGGCACAAGCACACATCTTCCCAGATTCCCACCATTTTGGCATGCATACACAGTGAACAGGAGGACACAGCACCAAAGGTTCCCATTGGCCCCAGGAAAGCAAAGAAATCACCTAGAAACATCTGCTGGTTCCTTTCTCAGGAACAGGGTTATTAGCTGCCTCCCCTTTTTGTTGGCTTTTACAGCAACAAAGAGGTCAGACAAGAGTGGTCAGAGCACAAGGTGACCAGATTAACAGCTGTGAGCAAGTGTAATGAGCCAGACAAGCCAGCATAACATGCTTTCTATTAGGAGATGGGCTGAGCTGCTGCTGGTGTGCATGTGCAACAGGGAAGAAGTGCTTGAGATGCAACACAGGGTGCAGACCTGCGAGTGGTGGCAGACAGGCTCCAGCAGCTAGAGAAATGAACCCCTTGTTACAATGCCAAGAGTTCACTAAGGCAAGGATAAAGTTTAAATATGGACATCTAGGCTTTTATTTTCATTTTATTTTTAAATGACTAACTTGCTTTACTCTGATTTAAATCCTTTTAGAAGGCATCCAGAAGATGCTCCAGCCTAGTGCCTCAAAACATCACACATACAACCCCACTACCAACTTTCCTTCTGCTACAGAAGTCCTAGTGTGAGCAATGACACTTTTAAAGCAGAGAATGAAGTAGAACAGGTTTCCAAGTGTACGGAATATTATAGAAGTCACTGGTATAAAGGGGTAAAAATATAAAGTGTTAACATTTCCCGTAAGAGCAAAGAGCCTGAGTAAGGCAGGGTACATTTAGTTTATTGTATTCATGCAAGAAAAGCCCATATAACATAGTATATTGGCAATAGAAATGCATGCAATATTAAGGAAGAGTGACTTCCCCCTCACCTTTCTTTTCAAAGAAAGAATATTTTATCTAGGTATACAGGAAAAAGTTATTTTTGAGATTTGAATTTTATTCCATTTTGCAAACACTCAAAAAGTCTTTCGTTGCTTGTTTTTCCCTGTAACTTACTTTTGGAAATGACTAGGCTATTCTGGCATCAATTCATTTAAAATGTCTACTTCAGCATGGAAAGATAATCTTTTTGGCTGCTTTTTGTTATTTTTTTACAGATATTTTGTGGATATGCAGAGACTATTGCAACTCTTTGAAGATAGATCTCAGTTTTGGAAATGGAATTGCACTGTTAGGAAGGAAGCTATGTCTTAACCACTGGATAGCATGCTGTGTCTCTCTTGAATACTATTTTCCACTCTATAACCATTCTTCTGCTCGTCTGCATACAGAATTCGCTGCTGTAATAAATTAATCTAGCTAGAGAGAGCATTGACTACTCAGCAGCATGGACTTCAGTACATGGCTGTAACGCCTGAGAGACTAGTGGTAAAGCACATGTGCTCTGATAGTCAGCAAGACCTGGAGCCTCTGTCATGGCATCCTGAAACCTTGCCACTCATGTCTTCAGGCTGCTGTAGAGACATAGGAGCCCTGGAAGAGACCCCACTGGAATGTAGCCATGATGTAAGTTTTAAAGCATCTTGTGTGGAGCTAACTGTTATATTAGGGGAAAAAAGAAAAAAGAAAAAAAAAAAAAAACAGGAAGCAAGGAAGAAAAACAGATTCTTCAGCTAGCAGTGTTTTAATACCACTCATTCCTACTGGCCTGAGGCTCTGAAGGCCTGCACAAGTTCAGGCAGCAGAGAGCTTTGCTGTGCAGTAGCCTGACCTTGCTGCACTGCATGTGTGGCCAGGGAACCAGTCCCTGCAGAACCAAGGATGCAAGTAGCTCAAAAGGCCATGCACAGCTCTCACTGGATAAGACTTATGGTGAGCTGAACTCCCTACCCAGTTTGCCAGGGACATCAGTGCACAGTAACTATTTAACTTTTCACCTGTCCTTTTGTCACCTTTCAGAGAAGTCCTGATGCTATCTAATGCGTGTCAGGTAGCAGATATACAGAGCGTGAGTATCCTGGCAAGGATAAGTTAAGTGAGTTGAAACAGATGAGGTGTTGCAGTCTAAGACATGGGAAAGCAAGCAACTGATTAATAGTCCAGTGAAAGATTATCCTCATCTGATATTTCCACACTTGTGAGAAATCCATCCCAGCTGCAATTTAACACAACTATCGTCTATTCAGAGTCCTTACAAATTCTGCCTCAAGTATTTTTAATTGCTCACATCTATTTTCCACTAATCTTTAAAAATTGTGCACAAATACATCAGAGACCAAAGGATATTATGCTGAAGCATTTAAAGGACTTAGAAAAAATGTCTAGATGCCACAAAATGGGAGACCAAAGCCCTCTAGCCCACAAGACACACCGTAACATGCCAAATGACAACAAAGGGAGAGGTTGCTGCTCAAATAGCATGAAAATCTACTTCAAGGCTAGACCCTTGGTTGTAGTTTAACACAGAGCCCCAGTCTGTGATAGCCCCTGTTGGTGATGGCTGCCCACAGCAAGACAGCACAAGCATCTGTCAGACTGCGGAGGCAAGGAAATGCCTCTCTTATTCTCTGTGCTGTACTTCCATAAGGCAGGAAAAACCTAACAAGTAGGTTCATACCACTGCAGTGTTTCCTACAGCATTCCTACAGAATGATCCTCCTGTCCATTTTTCAGCTGCACAGTCATGTTCTGCAGGAGATGCTGATATATAGCAACCAGCAAACCAGTGCATCACATGCAAGGAATTTTTCTTAAGCATATACATACCATGCGGAACAAGTTGCTGCCTATGAAATCAAAAAGGCAGCTTCTAACATGTTGTCAATTGTGACATTAACATTGTAATTAGCATGGTATTGAGGATCACATTCATAGGAAGCTTATTCCTGATACAATGCACAGTAAAACAGGATATTCTGTTCAAAATTTAGGCTAACCAGTAACATTTTAAAAATCGGTCAAAAGTTTGGTGAAACTGAAGGAGAGATTAAGCATGACAGTAAATAGCAAAATCATTTAAATTCTACAGAGAAACGAGAAACAGCTAGTGGCTGGCTTACAGGAATTAGGGACAAGTTCCTCATGACAGACTTCCCAGTGATCTAATCTCATCCTCAAACATCAAAACTTCTGTAATGATGCTCAATTTCCAGTGTAAAACTGGTGATTTACAAAGTTCACCATTAAGCTTCTTTTTCTCTTTTCATATCTACAGCAGCCAAGGGTTACAGGAAGTATTCTGTATTAACTGATGCTCATTTCTTATGCTGTTTAAGGTAAGCCCCTGCAAACAGATCAGAAATTCATACTAAAAGAAGACAAAGATCTTTGGTGGTTCTGCATTATTTATATATATACATATATATTTAGGAAAAATAGAAATGAAGAATCACTGGAAAAAAAGAAACTGTTCACAAAGGGAGTGTTGTAGTACAGAAGGAGTAATCAAGAGAAGTGTTATTAGTAAGTCCTCATAAGAGCTCTGGTTTCTTATAAGATATATTACTACAAGTCCTTTCATGTCCATCTCCTTTCAGAGTTTGAAAAATTCTGCTACTCTCTGGTATTAAAAGGTGTGTGTGTGGGGGGGGGGGGGAGGCTGGAAACATAGGGGAAAAAATAAAAAAAAAATAAAAAAAGGAGTTCCACACAAGGAGACTGCCAAGATCTGGTGAAGTTCATCTAGTACAGGAAGTTTAGAAGGTCAGAGTTTAGAGGGACAAATGGTCCCTCTCCTATAGAGAGCACTGTTTCTAGAGAGGGAAATCAACTGACTGCTCCATCAGTTATCCAGGATGACAGATCAAATCTTCCTTCATTTCCTTCCTCTTTCCACTGCACTTTGCATACTTTCTGATATATTGCTGTTGTACGTAATAACAGGTGTTCTACCTTACAGTTAACTTGCTAAGGAAGAGCCCAAGGAAAACAAACCTGAAGACATAACATTTCTGGTACCTTTGGGGAAAAATCCTAGGGGAAAACACTTTCAATCTGTACCTCCCACCTCTCATTTGAATGGAAAGACTCAAGGAGAAAAGACTTCAAGACAGGCTTCTCCAGGGAGCAGGAATGCTGCACCTGCAGTGAGTGCAGAGAGAATGCTTTATGTCAGTGTAGTTATTAAGACCAATGTGAACGTTCCTGTAACCACAGTTCTGTTAGGATTTCCACTTTTCTTTTCTGCTGTTTTTGCACTATCCCTTGCCCTTTATCCTTTGGTTTGAATGGGCCATGGGTGCAGTAAAACCATGATCTTAGTGTTGACTGGATTTAAGGACAGGCTATTAATAGATAATGGGGAGAAGACTTGGATTAACTGTCATGTATAAAGCACTGAATAGGTACATATCATTATAGACACAAAGAAGGTGGGGGGGGCTGATATGAAAAGCATTCTATACTAACCTTTTGTCTTACAGTTAAGGAAATGGTATGATCCTGCAAGGCAACCTTTCAACCTAAACAGCAGTCACTTATTCCTCTGATGTCTTTGCCTGACCTTTCAGAAACCCAGCTGCATCATAAGAAGAATGTTGATGCACACTATCAGAGCTGGGAGCAACTGGAATAATCCCCTGGATTACTACTATTCTATTCACACACTATTTAATAAACTGCTCTCTTGGGGGAAAGAAAGAAAGAAAGAAAAAAGAAGAGTCTTACAATATCAACACATTTCCTTTGAAGTTCTGTAACATTTTGTTTTCTGAGGTTCTGCATTAACTATCAACAAAGTCAAATGCAGCAAAGTTAGCAAATAAATACGTAGGTAGTAAATCTGACCATTATTCCTAGGTTCTGCCTTATGACTGGCTCAGTCTTTACTGGTTATTTTTGCACTATATTCTTATAATGACTCCTTCTGATAACGTCCCATCTTTCATTAAGTAATCCAGCTTTGCTTTTCACTATGGAAAACTAAGTTTTCTTAAGCAAGTCAATGTGATACTTCTTGAGTCTTTAAAATTTCCCCCCCTTGAAGTCAGATGGTCTCCGCATCTGATTTCAGCAAATCATGGGTTGAGTATTTTCTGAACAGGGACTTTAACAGGTTGAACACAGCTGAAGAAAGGAAGTTCTACAGACTAATAATTCAGCTAATGCCTTCTTCATAAGGCATCCAGCCAAAACATTCATCTGCTAAATTTCCTTCCTAGTTACTGTGAGATTTACCCTTGAGTGTTTGTATTGATAGATATAGCTTTCAAGAGACTAGCTCTCACTAACAGTCTCAAAGGCAGACAACAAGAAGTGCAAACAATATATAACCTGCACCATGAACATCTGTACCCAATGACTTCGCAAGTTTTTATCATTTTGCCTGACCACTCATCTTTCTGAATCACTTTCAGGAAGCAGCCACCTTCCATTGGAGAATTCCATCTCTTCTGTTCCTTGTGAAGATCTCAGCTGCAGATGGCAGTGGCAAAATTTCAGTTCACCTAGGGTTTTGACAGCGAGTGTTCACAGTTTTATCAAGCTTGAAGAAAACGTATTTAGGGTTATATTTCATCATCTTTTGGTGTTTACTTTGGGATTAATGTCAAAAAGTAAGTGTTTCATCTCAGCTGATATTTATAGCACAACACAGTTTTCACTTCAAGAAAGGAGGCATTTGAGCCTTACCTCACCACATGACTTCACTAAATGACTTCTTAAAAAGTATCCTCTGGTTTATGTTGAAATACCTGACACTTGACAGTTAAGTCCAGTCTGAATCTTGTAATAAGTTTACACTGAAGCAGTTCTATTGATTTTAGTGAATTGTTACATCACTCGATAAATACAAGATCAGTTAGAACATGGAGAAAACGCCTTTTCTTTTAGAATACAGACAACTGCATTTATTTATTTATAAAAGTCCCTATTAATAAGCTAATCTCCTATTTTAAAAGTTATTCCGCTTAGGTTAGACCAAAGATGGTGGCTCTGTTTTAAACAGAGCATGCTTTTTTTTAAGCAAACATCTATTACTGCGGGTAAGGCAGGATTATGTTGGAGACACTGTTAATTTAAGTGTTGAATGCTTTTAAGAGTTGAAAGTGTTCATTCAACTGTTATGAATTCAGCATATGTTATAAATTATGTGTATATAATGTCAAAAAACAGATGAATTCTGTGTAATGTCTTTTTTCAATTAAGATATTAATTGTCAAAAAAAAAAAGTCAAGATTAGGATAGGTGAGGCTGCTTTCTGGTTAAAAATGAACCAAGAAATCAACCAAAATTCCCTCAAAATCAGGACCAATTTTGGGGTGGGGGGGGGTCCTGCTGCCCGGCACCGCGGTGGTCTGCGCGTTCCTCACCTGTTATTTTTTTAACGGGGATATTTATAGAAAGCCTANCTATAAATCACACTTGCACTGATTCAATGAATGCCCACACACACTCCCCCCACCAAACACAGTAGTGCTGACATTCTCGATAGTTCACATTAGCTGTAAATCTCACATTCAGATGGAAAGCCACAACCTTTTCTTAATGTAAGGGCTGGACAGCAACTGGGTATACTATCTCAGCATGTTTTGCTATCCTGCCACCTGAACACATTTACTGTCCCATGTGGGCTGTGAAGCATTCAAAATCCATATAAAAAAAAAAGCAATGAATTTATAAGGTCTCCATTCTGCACCCTTTTCTTATTAAAGAAAAAAAAAAAAAAAAGCACCCTAGTTGAGAATATAAGCTGCATCAGTTCTGAGTCTTTCAACTTTCCAGGTGAAACAAACAACAAAATATGCCCACACACACAAAAAAAATATCATGAAAGATTGCAGCAGAGAACCCTTCAACTGACCCAGGCAGCTTCTCTGCGGCTACCAGGGTTTAGCAAAGTTTGTTTGGCAATGACATTTCCTGAGAAAGAAAAACTGGTCAGGAAGAACTGCATAGTGGGGGGTAGTACTTCGTAATTCAATTTATCTGAGGCTGAATCACAAGTCTGGAACACTAAATAACAATGACCTGCAAATAAAGGTCATAAAACTTTCCCAGTCAGATCCACATAAAGGAGCTATAAATCATTGTCATGGATGCACTCTATTCAAGTATAGGTCAAATGAGCACTTAGTCTTGTCACAGCACTTTCCAAGGTGTTTAAATATATAAAGAACTTCAAGATCTTTCAGTCAAAATGAGTAAATAGGGCAAAGACTCATATAGTGACCAAGCAAAATTCGAGATACTCCTCTCTTCATTCTCACACCCCACCAAAACAAAGGAGCTTCTTTATCTTTTCCAGCTGTTTTCAAGTGTTTGTGAATATTTTTCTCTCCCCAGAAGATGAAGTACAGATAAACCACAAGGAGCAATCCTGTTTGCGATATTGACTTTATGGAAACCAGAAAATGCAGAAATACCCACATGGTGGCTCAGCCTCTTGAGATCTCCATACCAAGGAAATCTGCAAATCACTCAAAACTATTGATGCCTTCTGTGGTCTGAATATCCCCCTCTAATGCACACTTCAATAGCCACTGGCAAAGAAGCACCTTCTGGGAGCTGAGATTTGGCCTCTGGCCTCTGTGTCTTGCTAAACAGTTTTTACAATTAAGAATTTGAACTTGAAAAGAGCAAAGCACTCTCTTCTACTGAGGAGATCATAATGGAAGTGATCAAAGATAAAAGAAATGCTATCAAAACAACACTCAGTATAAAAAGGTTAACAGTCACATCACTGTTTATTATATGAGTGAAAAACTGAAATTAAATTCTCTAGAGGTCTAAAACAAGCACCAAAACAAAAACAAAGCCCAGGCCTTCTGATCATCATCCCCCTATCCAAGCCACTAGCTCTCAGTTATCTTAATTAGATGCCTCACAGAAAGGTCAAGCTATGGACTGCTTTTCAGTTTGAGATGCACTAGAAAAGAGTTGAAGCAAGCGTCAACCTTAGCACAAACAGCACATCCAGTTGATGAATTAACTGGTTTCTTGGACCCAAATGTAACTGAGCAGACCAAAAATCTCTTTCAATGGGCTTTGAATGAAACCCCCGGGGAGAAATCCTAGTTGTGCTGGCCTGAGTAGGAGCTTTGAGTTCTTTAAGCAATGAAGTCAACAGTAAAGCAAAGAAGCAAACAGTCCAGAGTTTACTGCAGAAAACACTCAGGGCTTCTCACCTCCAAGTTCAGCTTTCACATTTAAATTCTCCTGAGGATAACTGCAGTAGCCTGCCAATTTCCATCTGCAAAAAGGCAAGTGGAGTCAGCCAGACTCCTTCTGTGCGATCTACTGGAGACAGCATCACAAACCCTCTGTGCCTTGCTTCACATCCTCTGAAGTGGCAGACCACTGCATCTGAGTCACAGGCACAGCACAGTCACACCGATGGAGGTGCTCAGACCACTATGGTAAGGACCACAAAGAAAAGAAAAAGCAAAAAAACCTTGTCCTGCTGACACTGTCCTGTCCTGACACTGTCCTGCTCTCAGGGAAGCAAATGATAAAACCCCTGCTGACGTCAATGGGAGCACATTCAAACCTCAAGTTCGGTTAAATTTGAGGAGAAGCGTTCAAGAAGTAGTTTGTGTCTTCCCCTTTATCCTCAATAAAAAGTGAGCAACTCCATCCTCACTAAATCATTCCTTTGTATGTCTTCTTCCTGCCTCTCCCTTTGTGGTGGGATCCAAGCAGCCAAGCTGTTTATAGATACACACAGACATGTACATGATCTTAATTTTATAGAACTCCAGAGGAGAAAAGTAAGACTTGCCAGGGGTGGTTTCTGACACTACAGGATTCACTCATTTTCTTCATTCCCTTCATATTTGGAAAAGCAGTGGTAGCACACTCAAATCATAAGCCTCCTGTGGGCGCGGCAGGAGACACAGTCCATAAACATTTGTGAGAGCTCCTACAAGCAGTCCTTACAGCTTTAAGAACTTGAGTCAAAGACTTTCAAAGATACCAAAATACCTTCGTGTACGGGAAAGGATCTCATCAGATTCTTAAAAGCATTAAAACAGGTCAATGGAAATCCCCCACTGATTTCAATACTTAGGTAAGTTACCTCTTCTGGTAGAACTGCAGATCTCTGAATCCTGCGAGCATCATATTTGCATCAATATCTACTAATTGCACTGAAAATGTAGATTGAGGATCTTTGTTCCCATTGACTTTTGCTGAAGCATAGATGGGCTCTTAAAAGTTTATATTGGTGGTGCCTCATAATTTGCCTAATAATTTGTGGTGGACCTAAAAGGATGATCTGGAACAGACTGATCCTGCAGAGATACTGAACACTGAGGTCAAAGTTAAGAGGCAAGTGCTTGCATTCGATGTTCAATTTCAGTTCGCAGTCACAACTTCAAAAACTTGTTTCCCAAATGCATCAATTCCACACATATTCACAGAATATCCTGAGTTGGAAGGGACCCAAAAGGACAGAGTCCAACTCCTGGCTCCACACAGGACCACCCAAACCCCGTGTCTGAGAGCGGTGTTCAAACACTCCTTGAGCTCTGGCAGCTTGGGGCTGTGACCACTGCCTGGAGAGCCTGTTCCATGCCCACCACCCTCTGGTGCAGAACATTTTCCTAACCCCCAGCCTGATCCTCCCCTGACGCAGCTCCGTGCCATTCCCTTGGGTGCTGTCGCTGTCCCCAGAGAGCAGAGCTCAGCGCCTGCCCACCATCTCAGTGCATCCCTGCTGTCTCCTCTTTCTCTAGGTTGAAGACACCACGGGACCTCACCTGCTCCTCATACATCTTGCATTCTAGACCCTTCTCCATCTTCATAGCCCTCCTCTGGATGGTCTCTAATAATTTTATGTCCTCCTTACAACGTGGCACCCAAAACTGGGCACAGTGCTTGAGGTGAGGCTGCACAAGCACTGAGCAGGACAATCCCTTCCCTCACCCACATGGTGTGCTGGGCCTGATGCATCCCAGGATACTGACCTAGAAATTTCCAGCCACTTAGAAGGGTTCCACTGATCATCTTATTTCCTTGTGAGTCTCTCTAGTAGGCAAGAGTTGAGACAAAGCCTGAACATTTTGGAGAACATCAGAAGGCATATCATAAATATGCTTGAGCTTGTTCCAGGAGGTGGCATTTACTGCTTGTTGAGTGAGTGGAAGTCACAAGGACTGCAGTAACTGGAAAATGAACAAATGAAGTATACAGAGAATAAGACAGCTATGCGTACATGGACCAAATATCCCCTTGTACGTATGCATGTTTGAGAACAAAAGTAAAAGATTCTATGCATAAAGAGAACCGAGTTTGCCCACCTTTGTTACCTAGTAATCTTTCTGCTCAGGATGACAACTCTGAACAGTTTTATTGAAAATTTTGGTATTTGACCCTAATATTGTGCCTACATTGTCTAAAATATATGACTTCCTGAATAAGCTGCACATAGCTCTTTGAAAGCATTTTTTGCCTCACAGAGAAGTTACAGGGGTGGGCTCTTCCCCCCAACCCCCCAAATATTTTCTTTGTTGTGATCTTAACTTCAGAGAAAGATCCAGGAGAGTAGCTGTGCATCAGTCAGGCCTCACGCTGGCTCTCCTCAGGGGTGGGGAGCAAGCACTCTAAAGATATCCTGCATGGCAAGGAGCGGGGGGGTCTGTCCTAATTACTAACAGGCTGACAGAGCAGACACCAAGCTATGTGGGGATCTGAAGATAATTAAGTCTCCCCTGACATCACTCCAGAAGGCAGTTATTCACCCCCTAGCTTTCCTCTTTTATAGGTGAAGAAGGGCCAGAGCTAACATCACTGCCTCTATAGTAACGCCAAATACTAGAGGAGAAAGTGATGGCTAACCGCACAAGCCCTATGGTTTCAACTTTGCTCATGAGTATAAAGCATTCTTAAAGTACAATTAAAATCTGATGCTCCAAAACCGCCAACATCTGATGATTTATCATTTAGTTTACTCACCACCATTCCAAAGTCTTATCTCCAAGAAAACAGGGCAGATGAACATATTGTCTGTTGTCTCCATGCAGTACTTGGCTCTAGACGGCTTTGGCTTATTCTCTATTAAAATAAAATGTGTCATCTAAAATAGCACTGAGTTCAGTTAACACATTAGGCAAGCTGGCTTGCTTGCCAGTGTTCCCTGTACAGCCAATACTGCTGGAACAGAGCAAACCTCCAAACATAGCGATCTTCTCCACTATATCAGTACAACTTTGTTCATAGTTAAATGAAATGGACCTGTCTGATATGGGCAGACTGTCAGCGAGATGTCCAGGAGGAGACACCTGCTCAGCAGAGAAAACAAGTAAAAGCTGAGAATGGAGAAGACTTTGGCACACTGGATAAAATCTGTACAGTCACATCAAAGAATATTTAAAGGCAACTCAAAGGAAGCCAGCAGAAACTCCAGTAACTTACAGAGTGGGAAACCACAATATAAGCTGATGGCATTTACGGAAATTGCAAACATAAATCAAATACAGAAAATAGCACTTTTATTTATTTATTCATTTATTAAGTTTCCATTATCTAGACCATACACATAGCATGGGCAGAAACATTTATTTTCACCTTTGCATTCAGGACATGCAATTTATGGCATCATATTAAAATGACATGAAATGAAGATAAGTGCATGGAAAATTTTCTTTAAAAAAATAAATACCCATAGATGAGTCTTAATAAAAATAGCTAAGCAGAAGGCAATTCAGAGAGGTTTGCCAAAGGTTCATAATGTTGTCAGTGAATTGCTGGTTCTCAAACTTCACTGAACATTTTCCCGCAATGTATTTAGCATGTGACCTTTCTGTGGCTCCACAGTTTCCCCAACTGTTTTCATAGCTCATAAAAGGTTTAGGAAGTGTTTATAAAAACTGCTTGAGGAAACCGTGCCACAAAGAACTTGAGCTTCACGTCTCAGCAGTCCAGCTTTGATTTAGTTCTCTTCGATGGGATTTCATTTTGCAAATGCCCCACTAACATCTGCATGCAGGTCCTCTTGGGATAGCACTGAGACATAGTCCAGTTTCATGTATATTACTTGGCCAAGTTTCTCCAGCATGTGATGGTTGACTTGCCTCCCTCATGAAATCACACATGCAAGCATTCCCCCCACATATACTAATTGATGGTCACTTTCAGTGATCTGACTGTGTTGGGAGCAGATACGTCATAAAAACCATAGCAACATCTGCAACAGATCCTTTTGGAACCTGAGGTGCGAACCACCAAACTTAGGCTTCTGATGTGAGATCGCTCTCTATGACCAATGGTGCTCAACCTGCTGCCCTAACAGCTTGCCCTGACTTCTTCATGTCACTCAAGCAGCCTGTTTGGATGTACACAGCCAGAGAAGTGTCACAGACGAGCTCTCAGTGTACAGCTCTCTGGAGAAGGTTTGGAAAGAGCAACAATGAAATACAATCATGCAAGAACAACGAGGTTTAAAACCAATATTTAACCAAGATTAATTGACTGAAACCAATGCTCACAGTGCTCTGGAGGAACTCTAGTTTTCAGCCACAGCATTGCGACTTCCTGAGTCTCATATTAAATTAGTAATTATCAGTGACTAATGAATATGCTTAGGACAGGGAACCTGCCTGCAAGACGACCCTCCATCAATTTCCTATACTTTAGCTTGCAGGTTAAACATCACCAAAACATTCTACCGAATAGAATAAGAAACTCTTCAGTCATAACATATTTTACTTAGAAATTAGCAAGACAACTCTATTGGTAAACCGTAAGTGCTCCACTCCACACAATTTAAACATAGTCATCTTTAACCTCCTGTCAGTATGAACAATAAAAAACACAACATCACCTTGCAAACTGATGTCCCTGTCAACTTGGCAAAATAGTCTTCTTACAAGATTCAGTTAAATACAAGGCATTAAAAACATATTCATGTACCTACCTTCATGCACCTAGTTTTTTCACAAGCTGTCGGAGTAACATCAATATAATGAAAAACAAATTGCCACCAACATATGCGGCAAAGAGTTTATTCTATTTCACTGGTAGAGATTCAATATTCTTAACAGAATAAGAGAAGCACTATTTGTAATAAAAATAAATTACTGCATACACACAAAACTTTTAGCACATACTATTGACAATAGAACTTTTCCAGTTCAAGACTGTTTTATGACACTTCAAAAATTCGTTATTCAATCCCAAGAATCACCTATGTGATTTCTAAGTGTCTAGTCAAGCGTGCACATTCTCACCCCTGTTAATTAATTATCCATTCCTAAGCAGTAAATAAGAAGCAGTCGCTACCCTAGAGGAAAAAGCATGACATACGTATCAGGTGTTAGACATAAAAACCAGCTTCAACTGACTATTTGGTTCCCCGGCTTAACTCGGGAATTAAAATGAAACAGTCATTGGAAAACAGCTACCCTGTTCCTAACTGAGGTCTTCAGGGCTCTTTAGGAGTTGCTAGATGATATAATGGGGTATCTTTCTTCAGACTTCAAGTTATAAAGCTCCACGCTTTTGGATTTTGACTACATCTATACAGCTGCAGGATGGACAGGCGAAAGTGCCCCTTTTACACAGTCTTGACATCACTTCAGAGTAATAAACAAACTTTTGACACGGAGAAGAAATTGTAGCATGCCCCCATGTTTTTTTTTTCTTTTTCCTTTTTTTTTTTAAAAAAAAAAAANAGAATTTTTGGAAGCATGTGAAAGTAAAAAGACTAGTAAAAAAAAAAAAAAAAAAAAAAACAGTTCCACTACATTTTTCAATATCTTGTTGATAACAGGTAGCCAAAACCAAAGATCCCTCTGCAGAGCATATAAAACAGTTTCAGAAACAGTGTTATGTTTTTGAACATCACCTGCTTTACTTCATTTTTCTTGCCCATTAAAGAAAGAAAGCCTACAAAAATCCTCACACCCACCTCCACCTTAACTGGATGACAAAATATTTATTACCTTAATGGCTAAACAGCAACAGAAAAGACACAAGCCCTGCAGACCTAAGAATTAAGGTCAAATGAGAGAGGTTTGAATTGTTGACTAAGTGGTAAGTCACACATTGCCATGTGCAACTTCTTTCTCTGAGCAATTAGCCACATGCTGTGCTACAGGTGGCTATACATTATTACACTCCATGTATTTGAGTACATCCTACAAATAACTTATTCATAAAAAGTATGGGCAAAACCATTCAGCAGACTTCTGTGTTTATAGTATCAGTGCAAAACAGCGCCAGGGATGTTTCTCATTTAAAACGAGGACAACCTAGCTTGAGGTGGCAGCCCACTCTGCCCAGTACCAATCACAAAGCTGTTTCCTTTGCCACCCTCCTGTTTCCAGAGGATAGTATAGTTCAGATGTGCACATAACCATACTCTGGAAGTCTGCAACCACCACTTTTCTTGTAAGCTAGTGCTGTTTTGCCATGCAGATCACGTAATTACATACAGGTGAAAACAATGTAATACTAGCATTAAAGACAACAATTACCAAAGTAGTATAGCCTAATTCCTGGTTTCTTCATTAGGAAAAAAAAAAAATATATATATATATAGGCAATACTACCATTCTCCCCCTATTATCTACCTCCAGTGCCAGCAATCACAGAGGTAAACTGAATGCTACTGATTCTTCATCACTATCATATCACCGTCCACTTCACTGAGAACTAAAAAACTTTTATATTGAAGTAATATCATCTTCCATTCAAACATTTGCTTGCAGAATTTTCTCTAAATAACTGAAATTTATCTTGTGCTTCCTCAAAATACACAAAGGTTTAAAAAAAAAAAAAACACTAACAAAAAACTGCTGGAAGGAAGAAGATGCATGAGGCATGCAGTTTACTAGGCTCAGGGGGGTTAATTCCCTCTTTGTGGATCTAAGCTGCAGTCCTTCAATCACCATTGTCAAGCAGGAATGAAACAGGCAGTCAGCAAGAAACAATGCTAAATCTGGACAGCAATTCACAAGAGGAAATGCTCTGGGAAGGCTCTTTGATAAAAGACATGACTTTATGGCCATACTGAGACCTTTCTTCACAGCGATCAGTAAGTTCCTCACTAAATTAAGGCAGATCACTAAAATTTATATAATTATTTATATTGTGTGAGAAAACTCATGTCTATTTAAGAAATCCCCCTTCAGTTCACTTCCCAGCACATTTGCTTTATTACTGCACAGTTAATGACTCACACATCTACAAAATTAATTCAGTCATGCTGCAGCAGAAGAGATTTCTTTTAGAGGCAAAACAGATAAAAGAGT
>VXAV01000074.1:204659-236923 GCA_013399715.1 Alectura lathami
AAAAGAGGATTTGTTTAAAGCAGATCAAGTATGTGAATAATACGTGAAAGCTACTAAACAAAATCTTTTTCCAGGGGGTTAAAATAGTACGGTTAATCAAATATGGGAGAACAAGTACTCTGGCAGAGCCAAAGCTTCCTGGGGTACTACTAAGCAAGCAACACTTCTGCAGAGCCACAGGACGAGCATGAACTCTGCTTCTAAGAGCACACCCAGTTACATAGTCCTTTCACTCCACCCTAAGCAGGGACCTGCATTACCCCTTAAAAACTCCTCTGGAGCACATACTATTTCCTCCATCTAATTGAACCGGCAAGTAGAGCCATCCAAGCTGTTTGTTTGAAGTCTGCCCAATCGATGAGCCTGTGACAGAGCTTATAAGAAAAGCATTCGGTGTCTTCACAAGACCAGAACACCTTCCCACCACCTGAGCTGACAAAAGGACGGATGTTGTGCACTTGAACAGAACTCAAAGAACATTATTATTATTACTTATGCCATTTCTCAGCTATGACACATTTCTGTCACTGGCTTGAGAATTGCCTTACAATTTTCTATCCCGTAAAAGTATGACATCGCAATTGATGTAGAGCAGGGTTACATCCTTAACTGGATGGCAGCCCACCATTTAAAAGGCACCTTCCCTGGTTGACACAGTTATGTTTCTGCCAGCCTTGGAGCACAGACAGCCCAGTCTCATGTGGTTCCACTTCTGCGTTTGTTTCCCCCTTTATTGCAGATTCCACACCTGAATATGTAATCTGCAATGGTGTTGTGCGTGCTTGGCCAGAACTAAAAAATTTTATGCTTCAGCCTTACATCTCCCAATACATAGATGAATATGAAGGATTTACACACACACAGTACTTCTGACCTCCTGCTGCAAGTGGTATTTCAGCAAGATGTCCTTTTTTGGCAGGAGTTGGGGAGAGGGGAAAAAGGGAATTTCCACCTTGTTGCAATGGGTCCAGGACCTCTATAATTTAAGGTAAGGGGACCAAACAACCAACAGAAATGTCCCATATCTAATATTTTTTCCAGGCTAGATCATTTTATTTCAAACTCCTGCTGAGGCTTCCATATTTTTCATTATATAATACATCACAAATAGATATCCAATAAAAAACAATTACCGTGTTTGTTTTCTAGGATTACAAAGAACTTACCTTGTTTTTAGGGGAAAAAAAAAAAAAACAAAACAAAACATGAAACTAGAAGTGTTCTGCACACTTTTCAATCTAATACAATACTTAGCATCAGTTTGTCTCTTTCACCAGAACAGATTTCTATTCAAGTAATTATTGGCCTGACAGCTTTATATCAGTAAATATCCAGTTTCCTGTTTATTGCTACAATAGTATCAAAACAGATCAAACCTAATTTCATTGAGTATTCAACTTATATGTCACCCATATATCCTCATCCTACATTCCTCTGAGCTACTAATATACCTGATACTTTGATTACACCATTGTGTAATCAAAGAAATATCACACCAATCTCAGAATTGTCAGCTCTAATTAATGTACCACTTATTTCCTTTCTGGGGGGACTACAAGCTAAGGAAACATTCTACTCACAATTACTTGTACTCCTACCATGCTACGTGGCAACTCCAAAAGCAAAGCTTCAGAATTTTATGACCTGACTGTATATTACACAAAGAAAACATAAGTCACCTTTTATGAGTCCTCCGCCAGTAGAGGGGAAGTGCCGACTGATAATGGCTTACCATTGCTAGAGCAAGAGTCATTAAATCAAAAGCCAAAAAAAGCTAGAATAAGTTACAAGAGCTTTGAGAGAAGCTTCTCCTCAGCATCAAACAGAAAAAAAAAAAAAAAGTTTTCTGATAAAATCCTCTGTCTTGAATAACAGAACAGTGCTGTATCCACGATGATTTATATCACAAGCTTCAGTGTGAATACAGACAAGACGACCCAAACTTGCAGTTACTAGTAAGCCTTCAAATTAAGATCCCACAGAGCAAGCTTGTTCAAGCACAGCCAGAAACCAGAGTGGTACACAACCACCAACACTTTGAACACCTGATCTCAGTGTATTTGTGCATTCCAAACGTAGCAAGTTATTGCTTCCTGGCTGATTGCTAATACATCTGCTTATTGCATTGTGCCTGGGGGCAGTTATAGGTCTCCAGCAGAATTTTACTAAGATACTTTAATTTTTTTTTTTTTTTTCCTCCCAAATTCTATTAAGAAACTAATTACAGAGGGAGCAGAAACAAAACACAACGAAACCCTCCAAATCTCACAGATGCACAACTGAGTCTCTTACTGTCAATATAACACTGAGGTTATGTAGGATTAGATCACACTCAGGAAGGCTGAGACCTGCACCCAGTATAAAAGCTACGTACTCATGATGATTTTGTCACCTTAGAGAGTTTTCTGTAAAATGCCTCTAGTTGGAGGCCATGGAAAGCTGAGTCAGCCAAGCAGATGGCTTTATGCCCACAGCTGAAGTTTGGCTACTGTTACAAGAGGCTCAGTTCATTATTTCCTAGGATCAGAAACAATATGACACCAGTATGCTCCCTAGTGCTCCATTACTCCTGAGCATTAGAGTCCCACAGGCACAAAGACCTGCAGATTGCATTCAGGGGACCCTCACTGGATAAGGAGTATTGTTCTTATCTATTAACATGCTCACAGTACTGACACTTCACCGACCTAAGCACCAGGTATGCCTTCAGAAAGGAACAGTTTTAATAACTACAACGGGTACATTAAAGGCTAATTAGATTAGTCTTTCACTTGAATAGCTCTAAATGAATACCCTACTGCAAGAGGTGTGAAACCCATTTCTGAAGAAGCGACAATCCACCTACTGGTTGAGACAAAAAGCTATGTCAGGAAGAGCTGTTGCATCTGTCAGTGTTGATATTCAGATACACATCACCTTGTGGCAATTACCTTTGGAGTCAGAAACTGCTCATGCTTCATGCAAGCCAAAAGAAAGTCTTAAGTTGGAAGAAATCAAAGCAGAGCTTTCAGAACTGTTCTGGAAGATCATCAGCATATCTTCATCCCTCCCTCCACCCTGAGCTCACTTACAACATGCTGAACACATGGCCACATCAGATGTTTTACACACATCAAGCCTGTCTCCACCACCAGAGGCCCACCTGCAAAGTAGCATGGACCGGAGGCCCACACCCAGTGCATGTGGCCTTCTCACCTAAACACAGGCTAACTCACATGTGGATGCAAGGCCTGTCAGAGAGGCAATACAGAACTCATGTTTGGGGTTTTTGTTCTGGGCTCCTCCCCCACTCCCTGACAAACTCCATAGCTGGTGAAAGGAATTAATTTGGGGCTTTAGCACAAAGATAACTAACTTGTTTACTGTCCAAAGAGCAGGATGTTTTCTTCATGTACTCAGAATGGTTTGGTTGCAGTGACATGCATGGAAGCACACAGTAGTTAAGTAAATGTGGCTTGCCTGATGAGGAGCAGCACTTTCACTGAGGACAGAAAGCAATGTTTCTAGACATACAGCTGATTTGCATGCTTCAGAGCTAGGACAATCGGCAAGTCCTGCCCCCCCAACAAATGCCCTCAAATGCGCAGGCCAGAGTAATCACAGAGTAATCACAGAAACACAGGGAAAGCTTTCTGCAAAAATTGAAGTGTTACATTGGAGAAGTTATAGAATTTTACCAGCTGAGTACAGAGAGATGCTACATCACCAAAGTAAAACACCCAGTTCCACAGAATCTGAAATAAATCTGCTGTCTCTCTGCACAGAGATGAGAGTTGATGTGAATGGAAATTATCTCCTTCCCTCAGAGGTGGTCATCTTCCCAGGTCAGAGGTAGGCAAAGAAAAAATTGAAGAGTTCACATTTGATTGCTTACACCATAGCTGTAACTAGACAGACAGTGTTTCTTCTTCTTCCCTATCTGACTTAGATTTTCCAAATATTCTACATACTAGAACTATTAGAATACAGATGAGGAAAAAAAAATGCAGATTTAAGCAAAGTATTAGTTGTGAGAATTTGCTGAAATTGAAAATTGTGTGGTTTTGCATGAACCTTAGTGAAACATATGGTTTGCATTGATTCCCAAAACCCATAAACAGACACTAGGAAAATCATTATGAAATTAAAGAAATTGTTGGTGGGAAGTAGAAAAGAAGAGAAATGACAAAGGAAAGCAGACTGCCAGACTTGCAATTGCAAGCTAGTTGAGAATAGATACTTCTAAAAACAAGCTTATGTTTCACAAATATTTACAGTAGATGAAAAGCCTAAAGGCATTTAAGAGGGAAAAAAAAAAAAAAAAAAAAAGNNCCAGACAACAGCACAGTTATATCATCAAGGCCACTATGAAAAATTCTGGACTTTCATGAACTAGCAAATCCTGCAAAGGTCCCTTTCAGTGATTTATGCAGAATTCAAGGCAGGTATTAACATAGATGAGTTCTACCTGTGTAATTTGTACAAAGACATATAAACCAAGGAAAATAACATAGGAACATTTTAACATTTGCAAAGTTTTTTGTTTTTTAAACACTCTGAACAAATTATCTTCCAGATGACCGGTAATTTTTCTTGAAAATTTCATAAGCATTCAGAAGCAGGAAAAGTTCCATGTCTTATTATGTTACACTGATTATAATTTGCACTTCCAGTTCACTGAAATTGCATATTTAAATATGTTGGCCTAAGACAATACAAATATGAATCCATTAATTAATAGTTTTATTTTTGTACTAGCCAAACAGCACGTCCACAGCCAAAAAACTGAGTAGCAGTAACTCATGAAGGAACAGAAATGTGATGCTTCCTTTTGTCTGCACATAGAATCATAGAATGGCTTGGGTTGGAAGGGACCTCAGAGACCATCTAGTTCCAACCCCCCTGCCGTGGACAGGGCTGCCAGCCACTAGCTCACTAGATCAAACTGCCCAGGAACCCATCCAGCCTGGCCTTGAACACAGCCAGGGATGGGGCATCCACAACTTCTCTGGGCAGCCTGTGCCAGCGCCTCACCACTCTCTCAGGGAAGAATTTCTTCCTGATGTCCAACCTAAACCTCCCCTCTTTCAGTTTTAGCCCGTTCCCCCTTGTCCTACCATTATCCACCCGTGCAAAAAGTCGGTCTCCCTCCTGCCTGTAAGCTCCTTTCAAGTATGGGAAGGCTGCAATGAGGTCTCCCTGGAGCCTTCTCTTTTCCAAGCTGAACAATCCCAACTCCCTCAACCTTTCCTCATAGGAGAGGTGCTCCAGCCCTCTGATCATTTTGGTGGCCCTCCTCTGGACCCGCTCCAACAGCTCCACATCCCTTCTGTACTGGGGGCCCCAGGCCTGGACACAGCACTCCAGGTGAGGCCTTCCAAGGGCAGAGTAGAGGGGGATTATCACCTCCCTCTCCCTGCTGGCCACCCCTCTCTTGATGCAGCCCAGGATGCCATTGGCCTTCCTGGCTGCGAGAGCGCACTGCCGGCTCATGGCCAGCTTTTTGTCGATCTCAATGCCCAAGTCCTTCTCTGCAGGGCTGCTCTCAAGGAGTTCTTCTCCCAGTCTGTACACATACCTGGGATTGGCCCGACAAATCCACATCTCTCCAGTTTAGAGATAAGGATATGGTGCGGGACCATGTCATAGGCCTTGCACAAGTCCAGGTAGACGACATCCATCACCCTCCCTTGGTCCACCAATGCCGTCATTCCATCATAGAAGGCCACCAGATTGGTCAGGCACAACCTGCCCTTGGTGGAGCCATGCTGGCTGTCTCGGATCACCTCCTCATCTCGCATGTGCCTTAGCATCTCCTCCAGGAGGATCCTCTCCATGATCCTCCCAGGCAGTGTTGTGAGGCTCACCGGCATGTAGTTCCCCTTTCTTAAAAATGGGAGTGACGTTTCCCTTTTTCCAGTCACGGGGGACCTCGCCTGACAGCCACGACTTTTCAAATATGATGGAGAGCGGCTCGGCAACCACATCAGCCAACTCCTTCAAGACACTGGGGTGCATCCTGTCTGGCCCCATAGACTTGTAGACGTTCAGTCCCATCAGGTGGTCTTGGACTTGCTCTGCTCTTACACAGGGAAGGATTTTGCTTCCCCCATCCCCACTTGGATTTTCAGGGACACAAGAGACCTGGGCAGCCTGACCAACAGTGAAGACCAAGGCAAAGAACTCATTAAGCCTTCTCCACATCAGAGATACCCTTCAAACCTCAGCCAGATTACACTATAATCAAAGATGTTTTTCCATGAAGATGTGAACAAGTTCATTAAATCCTATGTTTGTTTTGCTGACTTGACTGAGTAAGGCAGGACATCCACGTAAAGTCAGACACCAATAATAAGGCAGTGTTAGGTAATTGAATTCCTCATCATTCACAATGGCTAAGAAACAGGCTAAGAAACATCCACTTAGATGCATTCATATAGACACAGTACTGAGATTCATTCATTATCTTTCCTTTTTGTTGCTTTGAGTCTTGCCACCAATCTTTTGAAAATACAGGATTCTCAGAGGCCCTCACTGATTTGCTAAGACCACCATTGAGCAAGGCTGGCTCAATCTGCTTTCTAGCTCTGTTCTGCACATTCACATTTCAGCCCTATTATTCAGGAGATAAGTTTTGCCTATTTTCACCCAAAATAATTTCCACTGTATGTTCTAAGACTGTTACTGACTAGTCTAACACTTGACTGCAGAGTTAGAAATATGCAAGCACATCTTTACAGGAGCTGAGTTCGAGAGACTTTTAAGTCCATTAGAAAACAAAAACGTGAATAAGGCAAAACAGCTTCCTGGCAGAAGTTCCACAGTTTTAAAAGCTTGTTTCTCTGCAACTTTTATGAAAGAAAGGTTTCTGATAAAGTCAAATTCCTTTTGACTGCTTCTATATTTCCATTTCCTAAAGAGCACTGGAGTGAGAAGGGAGGATGTGCAGCCCATAGCACTGAGCTCAGCTGCATTATAATGTATTGTAGGCTTGTGATCATATATGCAGAGCCTGGCCAGCAATGTGTGTGTCTTGTCTTCGGGGTCTTCCACAGACAATAGCTGATGACAGCTCAGACAAATACATGCCAATTATGTATGGATAAAATTCTGGTGCAGCACACACTTCTGCCATTCTAAAACTAGCTGCAACTGTAATACCCAAGCCAACTGTAGGTAAACAGGTTTCTTTTCCCCTAGACTACTCCCATGCAACCCCCCAAAACATGCACAAGAAGTACCTCGATCCTCAGCTGCTGTGGCAGAATAGCTGTCAGTCATCATGATAGGTGGATCTTATCCATCTTATCCTGAATTACTCTCTGGCACGAGATTGTTGATCCCACGAGACTGGTTTTATGTTCAAAGCATTCTCAAGGCTTTGTTTCCTTTGTGGCACATTCTGTATCCATCAACATCAAGCCACAAACTCCATTTTTCTTTGTTAATTATGTCTATGCTGCTCTGCTCTGTCTTTGTTCATAGCAGAGCGTTGATAAATGAGCTTTCTACCCTCATCATTCTGAGGACACAGAGAAAAGTCCCATCCAGTTCCAAATTAAATGATTAAAATAAGGAAACGGGTTGGTTTTCATATTAAAAAATGATTAAGTGTGCAGAGAGGGGGTGGGGGAGAAAAGAAATTCCAGAATTAACCAGACCTGACCAGCAGCTCTGCCTTCCTGAAGCAGCTAGATCAGCCAGCTCTGGATATGCTTCCAACCATAAAACAACTTCCCAATTTGATTTTTGCACCAGTGCAGCTTTCCAGTTTGAAAAATGGTAAAGCTCCCTTACTTGGTGAACTTTTCTTGTGAGTTCAGCTTGTTTACACAGTTCAGTAACGGCACACATGCTGCATTAGGGCCACAACTCCACGAAGAGATGTCCCAACTTTGTGACAAGTTGGTAACAAGCAACCAGTTCACATTTAAAGTCAACTTTCTGCTCAGTACTGTACTTCAGATACTACAGCTACTTTAGCTCAGCTCAGTTCTATTGAGCTCAACAGGGGAAATTAAAAAAAAAAAAAAAAAAAAAAAAAAAAAAAAANNNAAAAAAAAAAAGAAAAAGCAGCCTACAGCTTAGTTTTGTTAAGAACAGCATGTCCTCTACCTCCAGTCCTGATGGAGAAATACATAGGGGGGAAGGGGTGTGGAGGAGAGAAAAACAACACACTACAAGAAACAAACAAACAGTCCTAACAACACAAGCCTGTGGCTACTCAGTTATAGGCTAATGACAAAGGGTTCATAAGAGTGCCAGCACATACACTGTACAGTTCCGTTACTAACCAATAAGGTTACTGTGGCTGCACAGATTGATCACAGGACAGCAAAGCAACAATGCCATGGATAAAAGTGACCTTAAACTGCTCTATGTAAACAGATAAGACTTCTAGCTTAAGCAGGTGTAACACAACAAAACGTTTAAATAGCAGTAGTCACCTGGCCACTTTGTATGGATTCCTCTATCAGGGAGGCACCAGTTCTCACCAGAACACTAGGCTCAAAGGTCAGCTGCAGGCCAGCTCTCTTTAAGAAAGCACAAAACTACTGATTCCAGCTCTCTACCCATTCAGAAGTGGCAATTGTGAGGCAGTGGTTTTCTGTGCTCTTAGCCCAGGGCATGCTCAGAACCATGCTGCGGGATACATCATTTGCTGCAACAGAGTCACGTCCAGAGCACAGTGACCCAACACAATGGGGCTGAGAGGGAGCACATTTTCACTTCTGATGTTAGTTCCCTCTTTCTTGTCTGCTTTTCATCAAAAAAAGCATCCTTCACTTTCTAGTAATAAATTACACTGAAATGTATCCAATGGTACCTAGAGGGATACCTAGCTGTATCTAAGTTCACTTAATTTCTTTCTTCTCATGAAAACTTCTGAGTAGTATGAATAAGGGAATGGAACAACTCAATTCAGAACCAGAATCTCAGTGTTCTCATGATTTAGCTCCTTTGTCCTTCTCCCTTCTCTGTCTGCATCTGGTTTTTCAGTAGCAGAATGACATGGCTTTCTTTTTTTTTGCAAATAATTTTTACATGGGTTGAAAAAAAAATGCAGTTTTTCTCTGTACTCAGAGTTGCCAAGCACTTTTAGCTGCTGGCTTTGGAGAGAGATGCCCATTGCAACCAAGGGAGGAATATCTTTAAGGTCAGCTCTAAAATGGGTGTTTTGGAAATCAACTTTGTGGAACAAATTCTGCACTGAAATACATATTGTGTAATGTCCCAAGACTAAATGGGCTTACCTGTACATACACGGAACTTGAAACGTGTTGCAATTTGTTTTGAAATAATCAAGAGAAAGATACAGATTTCTAGGATGACCAAAAGCGCTATGAGAATAGATGCCATTCCTGCCTGACCAGCCCCTCTGTGAATGCACATTTTGGTCAGCTGGGCCACAAAAAAGTTCTGGGCTCTCTCCTGTAATTCCTCCTACACAGTCCTTGATGGAGTAATTCTGATGGCAGGGCCCAAGTGCATTCTCAGCTGCTTCAGCAGATGCATGAGTACTCTCTGCACGTACGGACTTCCCTCACCTCATGCTTCACACTCCTGGCATCTCTCTCCTCTACTTTCATAAGCCGCTCTTCCACTCTACATCTTAGTCATCTGAATTACTCATTGTTTTGGGACACTCTTGTTTCACACTCCCTGGTTAGTTTTACTAAACCAGTTTTATTCCTGCTTATTTTCATGTTGGTGCGCTGCTTCGCTGCTCTCAGAACTCCTCCCATTGTGTCCTTGCTCTGAATAGGACACTTGAGCATCCATACCTGGGGAGAACCAGCTAAGTTGATTAAATTTGCACACGAGAAATTTCAACAGGCAGCAAAAGACAATAAATATGGCATCAGCTCAGCACTTCCCTTTCATCCAATTGATTTTCTTCACTGACTTACTAGATGCACCTACTAAAACTCTATACCAGGAGGGAGCTGGGAAGCAAAACTGGAATCTAGAAAGTCATTACCTGTACTAAGATGAAGCACTTTAAAAGAGACAGTGGATAGTTTCATAAAGTCTTAAACTTCTCTTTGAAGGCAAATAACTACGCTGTTTTGCAAGTACTTATTTGAAAACATGGTGTTTTGTTATTTTAACTGATCTTTGACTTTCACATGTGAGGATTCTAACAGCTGAATATTCCCTTCCCTTACACATTCACACATCTACAGAGTATAAAAACAGCTAATCAGTCAGTATGGCTAATCCCAGGAACATGGGAAGCCATGTGAGAAGTCAGAGCCATGCATGTGCCTAAGCACTGATTTAAGTGTCTTTCCTGGCGCCTATGTCTTCTCTTTATACAGGTCCCTCAAGGAAAGTCCTGGATTCACCCTTTGCCTAAGAGAAAAAAAAATGGAACAAGTTAAAGGGAGGGTTCTTCCAAAATAAAAATAGACTTTGCGGAGTGTGGTGACTTGTGTAACATGCCTTCTGTTTCACTGACATGCAAGCCAGACACATCTGATGTTCAGCTGTTTTTTCACAAGTTAGTAGGATTATACCAAACACTGTGTGGCTTGCCACACCAGGAAGAGAGGTGTGCCACATGGCTTTCATTTGACCAACATGAATAAACATGTCACTAAAAGCTTTCTTAGGAAACAGTCTTCATGAAATAAAAAATATATTTTGAAAGACAGCCCACAACAGAAGTCATGGAATTGTTGTCCTTTGCATAACATAGAACATTTTCTGGGATAACCATTGTGGTGCAGCAGTCTTCGGGACTGCTTGTTGGCCTTCAGGTTACAACACACACGGGTTTCAGATACTGTTTGGCAGCTGGAATAAGGTACCTTGAAACATCAACAAAACTGCAGCCCAGATACAGTGACTGGCTATTAGTTTTTGAGCTGGCAGAGGGACAAATTGCATTCATTTCACTCACAGGAGCCATCCAGTTGAGGTCAGTGCAATGACTCACATGAGCAGAGTGCACAGGACTTGGCACAATGTGTTGCAGAAGCACAGATGTTGTTTGTCTCTGGCTGTAGTTTCCACAAGACTTGCAAAGCAAGAAAGGATTTGAACTTGTTTCTGCTGACCCACTCGTGCACTGAGACCCAACCAAACAATCAGAACTCCCTAATGGTAGATTTTATTTCTAGCATATTATTTATAGTTTCAATAACCTTTGTCTGAAGAACTCACTGGTTCAACAGGACCCACTGACATTTTCTGAGCACCTCCTGCAGGTTAGATCCAACTGTTAGGCCTTGAATAGCAAGTGTCATTAAAGATGCATGCTTCTCACAAAAACACCTTGAGATATTAGCATTTCCTTACACCTACAATACAGGAAACTAATTTTCCTAAAATGTAATGTGGAATCCCAGACAGTTTCAAATAAAGCTAACTTTTCAATGCTTTTACTGGTCTATTCCCTCCTATACTATAAATTAGGTATCAGGTTGTAGGGTTTTTTTAATTTATATATATTTAAGAAACAAAATTGTGAAAATACTGAGCAGATGCATTAGATTCTAATATTTTTGTCAAATTCATGGAACTCTTCACATTGAGCAGATATTCTCAGATGGCTCAGCTTCATCTGTAGTATGAAGGACCTGGAATAACTGTGTGAAAAAAATCTGAACAACTGCAATCTTATTTAAGTTTGCATTCCATTTGGAGTAACTCTCAGACAGCAGGTTGGAAACTCCAATTTTGACTTGAGGAGTGTTCCTGTGATTATTCTCTCTCCAAGGACACATTTGGCTCTCTCCTAAGAGACTAGGAGTTCCACCCTACAACTTCAGGTGGATAGTTAGATGCAAAAGGTCACCTGCACTATAGCTAGCTACATCTGCTAGTCCCACGAACATACACTCTGCTTAAGCACTCCTTTGAGGTTCTTCCTTGACTGTGTTTTTTCCAGAACATGCCTTCAAGTGGCACTTCCAAGCCACAGAAAAGGAAAACATTATAAGCTACTGCTGACTATTGATTGCCCTATCAGTCTGGAATGGAGAAAGAAAGAAAGAGAAAAGAAGAGAGAGAGGAGGAGAATTGGCAGAGGCATATTCATAATTTCTACACAATCTAAACACGCCTGATACAAAACAGAGAAAAAGAGCATGGGAGTAGAACTGGGAAGTATGAATATGCATTTATGGTACAAGGGGGAAAGTCTTAACTAAACCAGAAGACTTGGCTGTAAATTAGATCAACCACATCTCATCAACATATTCAAAAGTTACCACAAAAGTGATATTTTATTCCATTTGAGGTTGCTGTTAACTTTCATCTGTATGGATGCAATATTGTCCTTGTTTTAACAGGGGTCTGATTATTAGCATCAAAATAAGCAAAAAAATAAGATTTCATACGCGTGTTAAAATTTCCTCATCACTAGACGAACTCAGTGCAAGTCCTGGCCTTTCTTCACATAATTTCTTGAAGAAAGTAGTTGCACTGCTGACTTGACTTATGTATCCTTGAGCAAGTTTGGCCATTAGTTCTGTCAGCATCACAGCAACATTAGCTGGCTTATACCATTTTGAACAGCACAGTGAAATATTTAACTGTAAACAAACACTGGTTCAACTAAGTGGAAGCAATAACACTTCAATTTAAGATACACATATATAGTACGAATATACACTTTTTAGCCTGTCTCCATTCTTACTTCCTCTTGCTCCCTGTTCCCCATTTCAAACTGCTCTAAATGATTTTCTCCTGGCTTCAGCAAGAACAAAACTGGTTCCCAACTTTCCTGTCTCTCTGAAGAATCTAGTTCTCTGCCTGCCCCGTAAGTGGAACACACACAATCAGATTGCATGTAATTCACTCACACACACATGCACTAAAGTCCCAACCTCTCACTCTTTTTGCCTCAGAAATCAGTGGTGCTACAGGTGGAGTTGGACCTCTCTCTACAAACCACTGTTGGGAAGACAGACCCAGCTGATCCAATCCAGTGGGCAGTTTGTCCCTGGATGAAGGCTGTTTGACACCTCACATGAAGTACTCTGAAGGCTGGCATTAGCACCATGTAGTACCGGTAATTTGTTTTTTTCCAGATCTAGCCCCACAGTGGTGCAGCCTGTTCCTAGCCTAACAGAACTGCATTCACAGGCAGCAGAGGCGGCTAATTCATGTCTTGATCACAGTTGAAAGGAGATGAATTGATGCATTAAGTAGGGCTGGAAGCATTTCTAATTTATGGGCAAAAGGCTTCCTATCTTATCTTGGCTTAACAGTGGGTAAAAGTGAATAAAATCAAAGGGGAAAATGGTTATACAGTATGTCCCTGAAACAGGGACAATATGTAAAATATTCCCTATTCAAAGAAATCTATGCAAATATACATGGACACATTTAGATTTTAATCTACATTGGTTTTAAATCACTATTTTAAATAACAGAGCACAAATTCCCCCCCAGCCCATACACATACATTGGAAAACAGCCCCTCAACCAAGAAAAGGATGTTAGAAATTGCTTGGATTTGGCTGTATTTGAGAAAGTTGTGTCTACACAGTGTTATCCAGATCATCACCTTTTCCCATTAATTTATAGTACTTGGTATGGAAATAAGACCCTGCAAATAGTTTGCAGCAGCCCACTTGCATTACCTGAGTTACTCTGGGCAAACAGAATTAGCCACCTGCTCCTAAATTTTAGCCAACTTCTCAGATGTTGGATGCGGTGCAGTTTGCAGATGCTGTTATTCAGAGCTCTGCATCAGTGGGTGTAGGCTGATTACAGGGTAATACAGTAACGACACTAACATCACATATCTTGCTTCTTAGATGGTTCAGCTCTTCTTTTGCAGGGGTAAAATAACCTAAGCACATCCTAGCAGATTTGTTACAGGCCTTCTGCTTGCCATGTGAGGTCTGAGGAAGAGCCTTGAGCTGGTCCCAAAGAGCACTCCCATAACCTGCCCTAAGCAAAACTTCAGCAGATTCTTCACACTGCGATCAATCCTTGTTTAGTTTTGTGGTCAAAGTACAACAGTCTCTGCCTTCTGTCAGCTACGGAAAGCCATGTGACACTAGGCACTGGAAAGCAGACAAGTTTTGTGTCTTCATAAGAAGTACTTCAGGACATGAGGACCAAAAAGACAGGCTTGCTTAATATTAATCAGGTCAGAGTTGCATTCAGTTACACCAGAAGTTTAAAGACCTGATTTAAGCCAATCACCGTAACACCTCCTCTCAATGTTTTCTCAAGTCCTGCAGCAGAGGCACCTCTACTCAAGTGCGAAAGACTAGAAAGCATACTTTGCAAGTACAGGAGAATCTACCAAAAGCGACTTATATTTTTGCTGTTCTGTTTAAGGCTTCTCTGGAAGCCATAACTTTCCCAATTCTTTCTTGGCTTAATTAGTTCACACAACCTTCCCAACCCCATGCAGCTTAAGCTACATCATTTCCAGTACCTGCACAACTCTGTACTGGCACAGTATCTCCTTACATTAAGCTGTCCTTTCTAGTGCAGCCATACTTGTAACGCTTCTTTTTCTAGTCCAAAATGTGATTGTGCTTGCTGGTTTTTATTTGCATGTAAAAAAAGTGTAATTGTTTCTTCCACTAACTGTTCTAAGCAGCTTGGAATGTTCTTTATTCCCCCAGACATCTCCATCTTCTAAGACAAACTACAAGAATAAACCCTTGTAAATGTTGCCTTTCATATTTATTATGCTGTTCTAATTATCACAAACATTCTTCCCAGTATTTCAAACACTCTTTATATACCTTACCTAACAGCCACATGCTGTTGCTGATATCAGCATAAATGATTTCTTTCTTGGTAGGAAGTTATGCTATTTAGAAATAGAATGCAACAATAATAAATTCAAGGACAAAAATTCCCCATGACCTTCCTGACAAACTGCTATAATGGTCTGAGAACTGCAGATGTTCTTAACAAATTTTAAAAATGTTTATTTTGAAACGATTTTTTTTTTTTAAACCATGTTGTTTTCCTCTTGTAATTTCTGTAAAGCAGATGTGACATCTTGGGCTAAAGGGTTTTAAGATTATTTTGATAGCTTACTCTTGCTGCTACTCATGTAGCACAGAAAGGTCTCTTGTAATGGTAAAGGAACCACTGTGCAGGGAACACAACCACCTGGGAGGAAAGGGGCTGTCCTCACAGTGTCAGTGACAGGACATGGACCATGAGTTTAGTAATGGGGTTCATCTATGGCTTAGTCCTATGTGGCTAATCTTCTGCAACTAGAAGAACACAATGGGCCACATTAACTGGCCTTACACTTTTCCATTTTGAGCAGCCTAAGGCCATTTATACACATTCAGTAGCATTACAACAAAGATAGGTTTGAGAACTGCAGGAACATGGACTTCGTCTTTGAAATCACTGAAGAGTACCTTCTTTCTCCTAAAATTCATAAGTCTGCAGAAGAGTTATGAAGTGAAGAAGATAGGTTAGCCTCTTGTACAGCCAAGTTATAGTCAATATTGAACTCAAGCTTTTTCCCCACCATAGTCCTTAGAACAGGACAAGAAAAGCCATTGTCTGAACATCCAGCTGGTGAGAGTGATCAACGATCTCAAACACCTTGTCTGCCTGCCAATTAAGCTGCAGATGGTTTCAGTGAGGTGCTGAACAACCTCGTGTTTTTTCCATTCTGCACTCCCAGGTTCACTGATGTCGATAAAACAAGAATGTTGCACAAAACCAGGTGGATCTTATGCAATATTATGAGAACAACCACAACGACAAAGTAGCTGATTCTTCCTTCCTTCAAGGCCTTTCTCCCCTCTCCTTCCTCAAGGCCCTTTTCACAGAATCCTACCCTTCAGAGCAGCTCTCCCCATATAGGGAATTCTTGTAGCTGCTGTTCACAACCTTTTGGGATGAGGGCAGGTGTGATTTCACAATTACTCAGAGGTTTTAGCCAGTACCTGAAGAAAATTTGCCTGCACCTTCCTTCCAACTCACCTCATCTGTGGCCCTTCAGATTACACAAAGGCACCATGCAAACCCATCCTCAATGAGACACTTACTCATGTCAAGATCATTCAACAGCTACATATTGTTGACTCAACTCAGGTGCCTGGGAATTCCCCATTTACCTGCAATCAAACCAGGAGACCTCTCAATTTTCCCAGGAACTTTGATCCCTAGACAACAGAAGGATGCTCAGATTTTTATCCTGATTCTCCAACAACTTTTGGAAAGCTACCTTCCATGCTTCACAATTCCTTGCAAGCCTACACATCTATAGAAAGCTTGCCTTCAAAAGTCTCAAGGAAAAAATAAAGCTGTTACACATTTATGTTTTCAAATTAATACGCTGCTAGGAGGTAGACAGGAAAACAAGGTAAATACTTCAGGCCTCAAGAGTAAACATTGTGAGATGTTTCAAGTGAAAGGAAACTGCCATTGAGTGCCAGTCAGATGCTGCTCATGAAGTGAAATATATTTAAAAACATTCATTAATCATCCCCAAAATGCTGGGAACCTTCAAACAGATGTTCATTGCTGGATACATCATGTTGTTCAGATGTCTCTCAGTCACCTGCTTTGGCCTCTTAAGGGACAATGTGTTTATAGTGTTAACTCAGAGAACTTGGGAAAGTGCAGTGAGCATTACCACATATTAAGTACAGTTCCAGAAACAGAGTAACNNNTACAGTTCCAGAAACAGAGTAACATACCTCATGTAGGCAAAATGAAACAATGATATCTGTCGTCAGCCTTCAGGCACTCATCACTATTGCATCTTATCTCATCTAAGATAATGAATAGTGCAGAAATATTACGAATGAAAATTTCAGTTGCCTGGATGATTTAGATGCCCATTAGTGTTCAAATGTGTTCGGCAGATCAACTGCTGCCCAGAAATTCCTACTGATGGCTCAAAGGCCATAGAGAAAGCTAAGGCGTACAAACTATTGCCATAAGCAGATTGTAGGACCCAAAATTTTAAGCTAACCCAGGAAGGTGGGCAATACACACAAAGATTTTATTTTCCAGTATAAATCTAGCTTTCAGTCTACCACTCCTCTTACAAACAGTCACAAGGAAGCTGTGCAGCACGGAATGGTGAGATTATGCCTTCCCCTCTGTACTTGGCTAAACGCTATGCATCAAATCTTTTTCTCAAGAAATTCCTCTTACTGATGTTCAGCTACTCTAACTCAAATCTTTATTACAGTATTTTACTCCTTTTGTACCTCAAGTCAAACAGAGAGAAGCCAGCAAACAATGCATAAGTAAGGCAGTTCTATAATCAAGCCAAGCCCTCCATTTCCCTGGAGACTGCACTCTCCAAGCTGTTCAAATATTGAATAATCCCAGAATATAATTACTCCTTGTATTCGATCATGTGCCAGAGTTGAACTAACCAATCATTGTAATATAACACAGTTCCTTGAACCAGCTAAACTTTCACATTGTTCATATCTCTGCCATATGGAAAAGGACCACCCAAACACAAAATCAAGTACAAGTTGATGTCACTGCTTAGTGTAAAGGAAGGTCCTAGAGAAGATGCTACATATGACATGGCAAGTAAGGTTATTTAGTGGCACACAAGAGTCAGGAGATTTGTGCTTTATGCTGTTTTGAGCCTCTGACTGCTGTATGAAAAGCTGTCACTAACATGTTCATCCATGACTCGGTACTTCCTTCACAGACTGTAGGCAACTCCACTGAAACAGATGATGTTGCCTGAAGATTCTCTGTGGCAGGATGAAAAATGAAATCTTTTAACTACAATAAAACTGTGTTACTTTCCAAAATTGGAATTTTCCCTCAGTGTTGAAAGTGATAAAAGGAGAACACTCTACTCCCAAAAAGTCACAGAACTTCATTTGTCCAAAATATAGCCTTAAAGTTATGTTTAAAGTTTGAAAGTTTAAATAAAGGAAAACTTTCCATTCACTAAATCTGATGCCAGTAAATATCCTTATATTTTACAAGTGCTGAATAAAGTTTCAAACCAAGAGATGTTATATGAACCTGGGACTATCACCTGCTATTAAAGACTTCTTGCTTTCCAGACAAACATCCAACTTTGAGACATGTAAAAGTAAGAAAACACTAAACAATCTGTTCAAACAAAAAAAGGTACTTACATAGATACCTTTTTGGAAAGTGTTTTAAGACCATGTGGAGAACAGCTGATGAATTTAACAGGATATTTTTTTAATATGGGTCATATTAAGGACTAAGGGTCTCTAAAAAAAAATTGTCGGTGCTCACTAAGCTTAGAATATGGTATTTCCTGACTGTTTCAGTTCAGATCAGTATCAGAGTCCAATTTTCCTGCTTTTTCCACTCTGCAGCCTTTCCCCAGCCATCATCTGGAATACAAAGTAGGACATGCATGAAATGGGTTTTCCATGTGGAGTGAAAAAGACACCAACTACCATTCAGTTTAAGTGAGGGAAGAGATGTTATCATTTACTGTTGATAGACAAGGGAGAACCAGGCTGTCCCAACTTCTGGCCCTGGTGGTCTAGAAACTCCAGCCTTTAGATGGATCAGTCTTATCTTTGTCCCCAGAAGATAGTTAAGTACCAAACTTTCAGTGTAGTCACAGGTTCACAGTGCAGTTCCATGAAGCACTTCATAACATTATGTGGCTTGATGGTCCAGGATTTCAAGTTCTGTGCTTTACTTTCATCCTATGAAATTTGAACAGAAACACATAACAAAGGGCCAAAAACTCCTGCAAGATTGGGAATATGATTTCCCAAAATACCTTTTAGCTGTCTGAACTGACGTTCATAAATACCATTTGAGCAACTCTGGCATTTGTTTCTTTTCAAGCTGATAGAGACTGAACTTCAAGTGTGGCTGTACCTGACCATTAGCTTACTTTTTGGCCATTCAATCTATAGCACTGAGAAATACAATTATGAGGCTTTCTAGGGATACTTGAACTGTTAAGAACAGGACAGAGAGCCAAATGCTTAACCAAAATGACATCTGAGCCAGCAGGAATTTTTATCTGGTAGAATATGCATGTGGGATAGTCTCTGCCTCTTGGCCCAAAGAAGTATAGTTGGCACTCCTGTGAAGTAAGTGTCAGTAGATCCTGCTTTTGAAAAATCTGTAAACTGGTAGAACAAAACTGAAATTTGAGTAGAATTCATGTACCAGATTGTACACTCAAATTTATCACATTGATACTACCAGGTAAGAAATATTATTCAGAAGGATCCTACAAATCCTTATGATTTCAGCTTTCCAGGTGGAAATGAAATGACAGAAGATACATTTGTCAGAAGAAGACACAACTTATTTACAAAGCCTGAACATATCCACTACAGAGAAAACATTATTAGAATAAGGAGTCATCCCACTAGGACAGCTGATGAACAAGTACTGGACTGAGTTCAAGAGAGGGAAGGATTATCCTACACTTTGCAGGCTTTTAAGTCACTAAAAGCACTTTATAAATTCTTCTGGCACCAGGAGCTACATAAGGAAAACATAAGTTGCTCTGTACGAACATAAGGTTTTTTAAAGCTTTCAAGGAAAGCTCAAAATCAGCACTTATAATACGTTTTCAATAAAACAAGAGATAAAAAGCAGAGAAGAGATTTTCGTAAGCAACAGGCCATCCTCTCTAACAGCTCATTTCAAGCCAGCTGTACCCTCCAAAAGAATTTGCACACAGCCTATTTTTCAAATGCCACATAACCAAGTTGAAGGTGATGGGACTAGCAGTTGGTGTAACTTCACATCAGTGTATTAGAAGACAAAAATCCCATCAAACAACAGCAACGAAAAAAAAAGAAAACCAACAAAAATACACAAAGACATACAGTCATTCCACTTACTTTCAACTCCAAAGTATCCAGGAAACAATCTTTTTAATTCTAATTTCTGTATAGCCCTCAGCTCAGTGCACTCTACCTTGAATATCACATGCCAGAGAGCTGACAAACATTTCTAAAGTTTGTACAAATAAAAAAAAAAAATAAAATAAAATAAACTAGTTCCTTGGTTTTCTGCAAGACAGTTCTAATCTGACATTTAGTCTGTCTGCTTTTTGTCATACGAAATAAACCTCATCTGCCACCACTGACTGCATGATGTAACAAAGAGGCTTTGTTTAAACACAGTTACACCAAACTGCTTTAAGCACAACTGCTGTACAATTTAGTGGCATTTATTCTCTCTATGCCTCTTGGAAACACATTAACACCACACTTAGAGCTGGCAAATGACTTGCTACTCATTAGCTAAGAGAAACAGAAGCTAATTTGAATTGTATTTAAATTGACCTCTTGTTGCGTATTGAAGATAAGTCAGCTATTCTTACCAGTAGGAGAACACTGGTGTCTAGACATATGCATTTTTTCCATAAATCTCTATGCATATTTATCTATCTGAAAACAAAGATATCTGAGAGAAAGTTGCTGATGGACACTACATATTCTTCTCACACTGAAAGAAGCAAAATTTGTGGCCATAGTGCTAGTTTTAATTCCCCATCTTCAACACTGTCTCCAGTTGGCGTGTTTGTATAGATGTGACTAAAATTAAAATTTAACATCAGTATCCATCAGAGAGATACTCAGATCCACCTTAAGAGGGAACTGAAGGCAACCTCAGCCAATAAGGCTCTTCAAAATAATGTATACACACATAGCAGTTACTAAGTATTAGTGCTGGAAAGGTCAATCACATTTGTTTTAATATAAACATTCTCCTTAAAGAGATATTTGATTTCTACTCAGAAGAGAGCTATTTGTAGTTTGTAGTAAAAAGAGCATTCAGATGTGTGATCAAAGATAAAACATTAAACCAGAACATCTTCTGTATAAAAGAAAAAAAAACACACAAGAAAATCTAAGATGCAAGTAGGTCATCCTTCACTCCTCTTACAAGTTTCTAAAGCTATCACCCAAACACCACATAAGCAGAAGCACTTTGTTTCAGAAAAATAGAGTCCAAGAGGGAGGGCATTCTATCATACATCTTCGGGGCAATCCCAGTGTGTGTACACACTGGGAGAAGAACTCCTTGAGAGCAGCCCTGCAGAGAAGGACTTGGGCATTGAGATCGACAAAAAGCTGGCCATGAGCCGGCAGTGCGCTCTCGCAGCCAGGAAGGCCAATGGCATCCTGGGCTGCATCAAGAGAGGGGTGGCCAGCAGGGAGAGGGAGGTGATAATCCCCCTCTACTCTGCCCTTGGAAGGCCTCACCTGGAGTGCTGTGTCCAGGCCTGGGGCCCCCAGTACAGAAGGGATGTGGAGCTGTTGGAGCGGGTCCAGAGGAGGGCCACCAAAACGATCAGAGGGCTGGAGCACCTCTCCTATGAGGAAAGGCTGCGGGAGTTGGGACTGTTTAGCTTGGAAAAGAGAAGGCTCCAGGGAGACCTCATTGCAGCCTTCCCATACTTGAAAGGAGCTTACAGGCAGGAGGGAGACCGACTTTTTGCACTGGTGGATAATGGTAGGACAAGGGGGAACGGGCTAAAACTGAAAGAGGGGAGGCTTTGGTTGGACATCAGGAAGAAATTCTTCCCTGAGAGAGTGGTGATGCGCTGGAACAGGCTGCCCAGAGAAGTTGTGGCTGCCCCATCCCTGGCTGTGTTCAAGGCCAGGCTGAATGGGTTCCTGGGCAGTTTGATCTAGTGAGCTAGTGCCTGGCAGCCCTGTCCACGGCAGGGGGGTTGGAACTAGATGATCTCTGAGGTCCCTTCCAACCCAAGCCATTCTATGATTTTATGATCATGTAGGAAACTGGCAAAGATTAGCAAATACTGGTTTGATTTCTTGTTCTCCCAAAGATTTCCAGTATATCTTACATTACATTACCAAAGGAAGTCCAAAAATGTAAAAATCAGTCTTGGTGACAAATCCAGCATCAAATTTTCAGAGAGTAGCTTCTTAACTTGAGAACATCTAAGCCCATCAGCATTGGTGGTTTCTACCTTTCTAGTTAATCAAATAAGAAACTGCTCTGCAGTAGGACAAAAGCATCTCAGCCTTACTCTCCTGTAGCAAGCTTCAGTGGGGAATCCCACATGGACTTGTGGGGTGACCCTTGGGAGACTGGGCAGCAGACTGCTGCTGCAGTCCATGTTACCCACTCCAAACAGCACTCAGGTTCCTTCCACTGGCGATAGGACACGTACAGGACAGACTTGCTGTAGATATACAATAAAAGCAAACTGAACACGTTTGGATTGCAACTGCCACACCAGCTTTACTGTACCTGCCCGTCACCTTCATGCTGTTGTCTTTGAGAAAGCAAAAATAGTCCAGATGAGATTCCTTATGGACTCTACAGTAAGAGGGCCACGCTACACAGACAGAAAATATCCTCACTTGGGACTGTATAGAGGTGCAAGAAGGCCTTGCACAGCAAATGTTTAAAAGTCTTTCTAGGTCATAATCCAAGGCAAAAACAAGCCCTAGGGACTGCAGTGTTTCCTAGCAAAGGAAAATCTGTCTGTTACAGAAATATGTCCTCACAGTTTAGCACACACCTGTACTTAAGGTCTTTAGTGAATAACACCACCACAAAGTAAAATGTGTTTTCTATTGCGTTACACAGGGCCAATATTTAGATTAATTTTACTTGTCATTCTCCACTTTATATCATTACTTTTTTTTTCATCAAAATGGAAAAAAGTAATAAGACAGATGCCCCAGAGAAACATTTTTCCACTGCAAAGAATTTGTATTAGGGATCCTGGCCAAAGCACAAATTTAGTAAAATAGTAAATAATAAAAAAGAATAAAATGCAATTTTACCTGCAACTTTCTTCCCACCCCATCCTTAGTCTGTGGACCATAGTCCTGGTTTTCCATTTTCTCCTCCTCTGTACTGCTGGGGGTACACCCTGCAAAATGCTGCATTATGAGAACAAAGGAGCTCCTGGTTTGATCAGCCTGCTTTATCTGCCCTTCAGATCTTGTGAGGTTTTAGCTGCAGTTCCCAGAGAACATAAATCTCTATCGCTACCCTATTTCAGTTTTACAGTTGAAGTAAAAGCTGAATAAACAAGAATTTGAAGTATAATGAAGAAAGATATTTAAACTTTTATCATTATTACTTATCTTTGGACACCCTGATTTTACTGTAAATCTCCCCCTGCTTCACTGTCAGATGGACTATTGAAGCCTTTGTAGGAAAATCAGTAGCCAGCAGGTTTTTCTTCACAGGGAATAATCCTTTCCAGTCTTCCCCTGCTATCTGACAACCATGAAAATAACCAATTTTGCAAGGCTGTCTTGAAGCCCTGAACACTGACATGCAACAGTAGTGAGGGACTGAGGAGCTATCAACAAAAATGCCAGTTATTTAATGAATCACTGAAAGTTCAGTGCAGCTGGCTTACATTTTTATTTAGTTACTGATGACACAAATATCATTTGCATGAAAAGGATATTGATTTTGGTTTTGTTAGCTTAGGCCTAAAGTCTGGTCCACATGCCTGGGCTTCTTTTAATGCAAAGGAGTGAAGAAGGATGGTAACACATCTTGTCCAATCTGAATAGACTTGAAACCAGCCAACTACACACTATGGCATGGTAATTTGATGGCACTCCAAAGAGCTGCCTGCAGTTTAGATGAAGCTTAAGCACTGTAGAGGGATAGTTTCATCAAGGTTTGCAACCAGTGCAACCATAACCAGCCACATTCAGGGGTGGCTACAAATGTTGTAGGTACAGCTCTTCCTCACTGTTCATCCGGAGAGGTGAAAAAACCATAAGTATGAGATAAAATGATCAACTTGGTGCTTTAAGACTACAATTGAAGTGCTGACAGCAGTTCCTCTTTAACATTCAATTCCCACTGGTTTTAACCTATGCAGTTTTGTGCCTTAAGACAATTTTTCCTTTATAAAATAGTGACACACCCTAGTGCAAGATATATCTCAATGTTACATATTTAGAATAGCTGTAAGCCCTTTTCTCAAAACCTGTTAGGAAAACATGCAACTCCTGCCTGAACCTAGATTGAGGAAAGGTTGAAAGATTATATTGAAAGAAGAAATGCAAAAAAGGAAATAGAATAAATTAAAAAAAAAAAAACTACAAATACCACTTGAAATTAAATAGTATTACCCAGCTTCAGAGCACTGTGGAGATAAGGACAGCGACAAGATGAAGGCACTCATACTCCACTAATTTAATATACAGTGGGATTTTGTACTCTTAGTCTAGTATTATGAATGAAGACAGAATATCAGACTAAGGCAATTCGAAATCTGTTAGATAACCCTTTCTAAAAGTTTTTGTGTGACAGTTTTCAGTAAAAAGTTTTGCAACAGCAGAAAAAAGTGTTTGGTCATAGTTTTGTACATACACAAGTCATTAAGATTTTTACTTACAGTGTATACATACTAATTAGCCACAAATAGTCCCACACAAGCCATGATCAAGAACAGAGTACTCTCACTTAAAAAATAAAATTCTCCTTTGAGCTATCAGCAACTCAAGGACATGCCAGGAAGTGGTTATTTAAACAATTTTCTGATCTTCACCAAGAAGTTTGCAGCTAAGTGAAAAAGAATGTACATGCACAAAGGCTGCAGTGCTTCATGCCACAGTTGTGAGAAATAGCGGACTTTCCCATTCCTTCCTTTTCAGTGAAGCGTCGTCTATACTATGGGCATACACAGATGTCCAGAAGGGACCACCTCTGGCAGTGATGTTTTAATGATCCTTTCCCACCAATCACTCCCTTATCTGATTAATCTTATTGTTATAATGCTTCTTAAGTTGGTCTAAACTCACTTCGAATTTTGGGGATTTTTTTCGCCTGCCAGCTGCACTCATAATTCTGCAGCACTATTTGAAACTCAGCCCCATCAGTAGAAAAAGGGTTCCCAAAATAGCCCATGAGCTGTTACCTGATGCCATTCTGGCATTAGCTTGCATCTGTCTGTACTCTTCCCATTGCTCTATGAGATCTCTTCTGAGAGGAACCCAAAAACTCTATTTTTGTTTACTATGCTTCATATAATGCCTACCTGTACAGAGATGGGCTTGATGCATGTATCTGTGCTAATCTTACCTCTGAATTTTCAAAGTAGAATATGGGCACTCATTCATTTGAGCTCTATCTTTATGAATTGCCTGTTAACACATTAGCTCCCAAGAAAGAGTGCTTCATAACATGAGAAAGTAAACATGCACCACAACAAAGATGACTGAAATAAAATCTAATGTTTTAACTCAGTTTGCACAGTTGCATAGAAAATATCCAGAACGATCCATTCTTGGAGAATGGACACTGTTCACACTGGATCAGACTAATGTTATGGCAGTACATGTCAGCTGTTATGTCAGCAGGTAGCTAACTCAGAAAAATCTTTTAGTTGTGCAACCCCATAGGAAGCAAAACTAAGTTATGTCCTTTTACCTGAATGATAAAGGAAGCTTGGTTTTGCTATGTATACGTTAAGCTGTGAAGAGATGTTCTGAAGTAAAGGACTTAGGAAGTCAACAAGAACTAGTTATTAATTCTTACTCAAATAGCTAATCTAGTGGCTATCAACTTTATGTGACAGCTTTACCAGGGTACGTTTTCAGTGTCATTAATATTTGGCAATGCTTAAGGAAGAAATAAAGTAGAAACAAAGAAATACCTTGCGAGCAAACTGATTTATGGCCAGTAGGTATGATGCTATGATGCTCATCACAATATTTTAAGTGACTCATGCAACCATAAAAGCAACACAGAAAATCTGGATTTTTGAAAGATGCAACATGATATAGTTTTTAGAATCCACAAGCCCCCCTCAACCACTAGAACAATGTGTAGAACAAGTGAAGCTAAAAATAGAAAAGCTGGAGCAATTATTTGTTTAAATAAAAAAGTAACACCACATGAATAGATGCGATCAGCTATTCAAAATCTTCATTATGCTACCTTCAGATGACTCAGATTTCCCCAAATTCAAACTTTTGGAATTCTAGTGATTTTACTAAAGTATCTGTTACTATATCATTGCATTACTAAATGAAAGTAAGCTGCACAACGTCAACTTTCAGTTAAAAGGTTTGTACAACTACCTTTCAAAACTAACCAGGAATTCCTTCCCAGGTCTTCACTTGAGATCTTGCTGCCTCTTTTTTTCCTCAAAAGACCTAAGAAAATTGAATGAGGGTTGAGGGAGGGAAGTAAAACCAACAGCAATACAGTAATACACTTTCTCCCAGCTAGTAAGACTGCCTGGCAAATCTTTCAGCAATACAGGAACATTGGCAGAAGTCCTTCCTGTCCCCTGAGAGAGTCATCTGGATTATATCCTTCCTAGCAGTGGGATTAAACCACTTGTAAAGAAAGAGGTTCCTTTTTATTAGTTTTCTTTATTTATTTAAAGAAAACAACTTTAAAACTAGCCTCATTAAAAAAAAAGCCTTTGTGTGGGTTTCTCAAGACCCAGACTGAACTTTACAAGTTCTTCAGAGGGTAAAACTGGTTTGCTTTATATTTTCAGTATGTTGCAGGAGTTCTGCTTTTCCATGTATCTAAACATGACACTTCTCTGAGGTGAAATTACTATAGAGTTACAGTACTGAAAATTTTGCAAGTACAAGGAGACGAATAGGGGGCCCAATATCTAAGGAAGAGAAAAAATCTGTTGTCTCCCAAAAAGATCTTTCCAAAGGAATGCACTGAACAACGGTCTTAGCCCTAATCAGTATTTCCCTAGCACAGGAATTTTGAAGAATGACGTTAACCAAGTAAATCACTATTATACTCTACGTTCCTTCTACAGTGATCCACCATCAATATCAAGAGAAAGATTTTTTTTTTTCCACCTCTACAGCTCCAAATGAAAAGTAATAATTTCGGGTACAGTTTGATCATACCTTTGAGTAGGCTTTGGGATCTCTATAATCATGGAAGACAGAAGTTCACTGCCCCTGCTCTGTTCTTAATATTCATTTTCACAGGACCTAGGGGAGATCCTCTGACAGCAAGCAGATTTGAAACCAGCTGTGATCACAGTCACTTTGAGGCTGTCAGTGAGACACTGCCCCATTCAGATGTTCAGTGTTTTCTGCCACCAGGTTTTACATTTTGATAAATAAAAAGCAAAGGATTAAGACTTCAAATACCTGTGTGTTTGTGTACACCATAGCATGAACTGAGGGTACATATACTAACGAGTCATAAAATAACACAAGACATTTTGGGTACACAAAACAATCTAGTAACAGCTGAGAATCTAGCAGTAGTACAGGGACCCTGATTTGCAGGGTACTTTGACTCAGAGTATTACAGCAGGCTTTCAGAGGTTCAAACACCCATTCTTTCCAAACGGACTACTCCACATCATTGCCTCCTCTGGTAGAGGTCAATGCACATCCTCTCTGCCAGCACACCAACAGCTACAGCTGCTCTGAAAGCAGCGCAGCCTCTCACACTGTCACCATCCACTCGCCAGCCTCTTGGGATCCGACACGCACCATTAACAAGGCAGCCATTGGGTGCTCTGAAGTCAGCTCAGCCCTTTGCTCTCCACAGGGACCAACTGATTGAGACATTTGTAAACTGCATTTGGCACAGCTCCGAGTACATGCAAACCTTCTTCCCCACTGCTCCAGACTGTATCCTAACATTCGATTAATTCATAACACAACCATCCACTTCATTAATCTCTCCTTCTGACATCATATTACAATCATCACATATCTGCATGTCAGATAATTCAATGCTTTCTTATGAGTTACTTGTGGACTCCTATACAGAATTACTTCTCATTTGAGCACGTTCTGCTTGCACTTACTGAACGGGTCAGTGAAGCATTTCACATCAGTGTCAGAGTTAACAGAGGATGTTCAAATGGAAGGGTAGTTGCTTTCATTTGCTTCTCATTTTGTTTATCAAAGCATGCTGAGTCAGTTTGGAAATGCCAGAGTAGTATTTCACATGCAAAATGTTACATGAAGAACAAATTAGCCCCCTGCTGTTTAGTATTATTTTAGTTTACTTTAGCGTTTTAGGATGGGAGTTACAGTAATTAATGAGAAAACTATTTTTAAGAATTAACGTTACCAAGACAAAGAACTAATTCAGACATTGTATGATGAAAATTGGGTTCTAGGCCCAGTTTTAGACGTATTCTAAGTCCATGAGAGACCCACTAACTCTTTTACTTCGTTCTTAGATGTTAGCTACCCAGCAGTCTCTATTACTAAAAAANCCTAGAGAGGTACTCTCTTGCGCAGAAGCAGAAAGGAGGACAACATCTCTCTGTTCCAGCAAAGGCTGCTCTGGATGACAAGTTTAATGTTACTTGTAACCACAAACATTTATCACCGTAGTTTTTTTTTCCATTAAAGTTATGAAATGCCCAGGAATGGAATTCTGCATTGCCCATAGATGTCAGGCTTGCCTGCTTGACAAAGGAATCCGGAAAAAGACAAATAAGAACTTATAATGCCACACAATTTCCTCATCTCAGTTGTGGAAAGGAAAAAAAACCAACTTCAATACTGGTTGCCCATCATAGAAAAACTGATAAACCTAACAGAGCTTGAGAACTTTGTATAGGGAAAAAAAATCAGTTCTGTGTTTTGCAAGTAAAAGGAATACTTTACTGGAATAGCACAGCTACTGTTCCCCACCAAAGCAGCACTCAGTTCCTGCATTTGCCATAGTGCACAAAGCTGGATTTGCAAGTGGGAAGTTAGTACTATTAAACTATAGAATTAATATATTCCTTATGATTTTCATGTAAGTAGAACACTTAAGTCTTTGAAGAAAGGCTCTCACTCTGTGAAAAGGAGAAATTCTTCTTTAGAGATACAACCTCTACTCCACCTATGCTCATACATTGGGCTTCAGCTTTGATACAGCTAACTACATTTTTACCCTAACGCTACCCTACCCAATCTCTGCTATATGTTTAGAAGCATGCATAAAATGGACACCACCACCTACTTGGTGAGCAACCTCTTTGCATCTCTCAGTACTCCTCCAAACATCAGTATAATATTTCGTATACTCTTGAATTAGGGTACTCTGAATTAAGGGGAAGGGAGGCTATATTATATATGCCCATCTCAAACTATCTTATGCTGTTGCTTGGACAATGAACACAGCATGACCTGCTAATTAAACAAGTAGCAATATCAACACATTCACTTCAGATAAACCAAGCTAACTAAAACAAAATTGGGAAATACCAAAGCTAAGTTCAACCATACAACCCCTATCATGTCTTTAATATAACCCTCACCTGGAACAACAATGAATATGGATATTCTTTCATTTTTTACTATTTGTTTGGCAACATCTTTCATTCTTTTACCTTTCTTAAGTTATGAATGCTTTTAACAATAGAGACTTGGCTGGGAAGCTGCAAATCAAATTGTAAGTAGTGCTGTAAGAGGTAACAGACGGGTCTTAATCTCTGAACAAAAAATTTCCAGCTACACAGCACAATAGTGGATCTACCTCTGAGAGCACATCTCATCCTTTGCACTGGTTACTATTTTGTGCATTTTCAGGCCCCAGCATTCCTTCCTGAAGCCAAGTTGTCTACAGATGAAACTGAACTACAGTCTGTAAAGTAAGATCAACAGAGAACTTGGACCATTGTCTTCCAGGATAACAGAGGCATCCCTGTAAGTCATCGGAGCAGATTGTACGTTTCTGTCATGGAAAGGTCATGCTACTTGGTTAGGTTGTAAACACCCACTCTGAGCACACACACTTAGGAAAGATTCAGTCAGAGAATTCCCAGATCAGATTTGTTATGTTGCCAGATTAAGTTTTGTTTTCCACCCAACAACTCAACCTGAAAGCAGAAACAAAAGCCAGTCAGCCTAGCTTATACATCAAATTACCACCTTCTTATAATTCTATCAATCTCCACACTTGTTGGGAGAGTCTATCCTGCTGCACAGAAGTGAGGGAGCACATCTTGTAGCAATTACCACTGATGGACTAGAAGCTGCTTCTTGCTCTGTCAGGAATCTCAGTCCTCTCATTTCTGCAAGCATTTCAAAAAAAAAAAAAAAAGTGGTAAAAATGCCAACATTTTTTGTCACTGAAGCAGTCAGATCTGAGTTCATTTTAGTAGCAAAACATTTATGATGTACGAGTGTTGCCATTAAAACACCTAAGTTTTAGAATCTATGCATACTCTCAAAGATCTGGCCAACTCAGAGGGCAGAAATGATGATGCCTTTGTCTTTGCTTCCCCCTCGAGGCAGGCTGTGAAGAAATCTTCACAGCATTTTCAAGGCCACCTCATATTTACCCGTGACAACAAACTGGCTCCTATGCTTAAGTGTCCAGTCATCCTGAGGTCAGGTGGCTTTGTAGTAAACTCAAAGCACATCACTACAGACCACTGATGCTAACCTCGTTACCAAAACACTGGCTGAGGCCATCACAGCAACATAAGCCCCAGTGAAGCCCTTAAATAGTAGTAAAGCACTTGTTCAGCATTTGTGTCTCAGTAATCTTCACTTTTTTTGTATAGTAACATATTACAGATGGCTACCCTTCTGTGTAAGATGTAGGGTGTCCAACAGCCTTTTCATAGCATGTTTGCCTAATGAGATCTCTAATTAGTCTTACATCTGATTAGAAGTTGCATGCAGGGGTTTACTTGTGAGAACAATAAATCACGGAAGTCTAATCAAATAAAATGAATTATTTCAGAAAGAGTAAGACCACCCAGGCAGGTACACACAACACACATAAGAGCAACATAACCTTTGTTTATTGTTTGCTGTGATCTGAGGGTGAAAGTGCCCTAACTCTTTCTAGGTATGATGGGGACTTAACACATTCTTCAGTAATAAAATACAGGTCAATTCGTAACTATGGATCCATAATCAGCATGTTCTTAACAACTTTGCTGTTACTTCTCATATCTCTAGTTCCCCTTTCTCCTGATAAAATACACACTTCTGTTTCTGGTCGTCATGCTGTGTTGACTCCAAGTCTTGTATATATTGTACACTGCCAGTTATGAAGTCATGCTAAGATTGTGAAATACATCAAAGCAAGGACATTCAAATTTTCTTCAGGCATTCTCATTTCCTCCTTTTATGCCTTAGCTACAGCTCATGCTGCACTAAATTCAGGCATGAGCCTGAGATTCTGGTAATCCATCAAAAGAATACGATGCAGACTTTAAAGATTTTTCAGAAGTATTGTTAGTGGATGAACCTCAAAGGCATTGCTGAAAACACCCAGTATATTCGCTAAACCTCAAGTCTTTGTGACAGTCTTTTAGGAATCAGATGGTATCTTGCTTTTTCTTCTCCTAAGTAATACTAAATGTTTCATGCCTTTGGAAATTAAAGCGTAGTTTTAGTGTTGTGTTCTTTTTGTTTTAAGCTCAGATGCAACTTGAAGTGGCTACATCTGCTTTGACTAACACCACTTGTGGCATACACTTCCTGTGAAACTCAGGTATGACTAGACAATGCCAAGATAGTTAAGAGTAACCTTCAGAACTAGTAACACCTCAGCTTTTAGGTTGCTACTTCAACCTTGTTCTCTTAAAGGTCATATGCTGCTAAACCAGTTCCATAGGTCGTACCACTGAACAACCCACACAAGTTGTGGTTAAGACCATCCACCATTTTTAAGATTTGTATTAGTTTTTAAAACTATCTTGTGATCACCATAAAAAAAAAAAAGTATTTCCAATCATCCTATTTTTTCAATGTAGTTTAATATATAGTTAACATTTAAATCTATGCCAAATTGTTTTCAGTTGCATTAAAAATCACATTGATTTGACTTTCCTAACTCACCAGCCTTTCTTAGCAGAGGAATGAGAGGTCTCCAATGTGAGCATTTAGATCAGAGGTCATCTATGTGCTCCTACTTGATGAATTTGTTGAAATAGCACTGCTCATTGTCTCTATTTCTACAGTAATTCAAAATATCCCTCCCTCACAGGCTGCAATCCTTTCCTCCTAGAGGCTACTTGGCAGCAGCTTAGATACTGCCAACCCCTTTTTTCCTCCTCCTTCTCCTTTCTAACATAATGGGTCAATTCCCATGCATACACAAACTTGTCAAGGGAAGTGCTGCTGAGTGCATCATCAGCAGAGTCTGATTAAAAACAATGCCAAGAGAGCACTTTTGTTGCTCCAGCTCACATTCTGCAATGACAGAAAGAGTTAGCCAGTGGCAACAACCAAAAATTTAGTGGAAACTTAGGAATTACTCCTGTCATAGAGCAACACAACTCTCCTCAGGCTTTTAATAGATCCAGCAGTAACTCAATATTCCACTGCACCTCATAACACCACCATACAAGTCAACTATACTGGGAGTCCTCATCCTTTTGCCTTTTTTTGCCTTTTTTTTTTTTTTTTTTTTTTTTTTTTTTT
>VXAV01000074.1:240663-271910 GCA_013399715.1 Alectura lathami
GCAAAAAAAAAAAAAAAAAAAAAAAAAAAAAAAAAAAAAAAAAAAAAGCAAGCCAGGAAGCTCCCTGGTTCTTGAGGCAGCATTTCCTATAACATGTACATTAATATTCATAAGGATCTTCATGGATAAACAATGCTAGGCTAAAAACAGAAATATTAAAGAAGTCTGCTTTGATTCTGATCTGTAGAACTCAAATAGTTAATGACTTTTTGATTGGTGAGGTCTGTAGTTTCTCATTCTTCACATTTTTCCCTAGATCCCTAGATCCTAGCTTGTTTACTGTTGCTTCTCATTTGTTGCTTGAATATATGAAGATGAAATTAAATATATTTCTCTGGTGTGGAAATTAATTTCTGGAAATACATTAATTACACTGGACAATTAGCTTATACCTCTCCCCTCGGCATCAAGAGCTAATCAAGCAAGTGTATTAGAATTTGCACTAAAAATATTCCTGAAAGAGAGGCAAACAGAAAATAGCATAGTTTTTATATGATTCACAAATGAAGCAAAAGCAAGAAAAAAACAATTCCCTCAGTTACAACATCACTGGAGGCACAGAGCAAATGAAGAAATTATCTGGGTTAAGGGCATTTCCACCTCATCAGGTGGGGATCAGGTGCTATACACTGTAGCAATACAAAGTGTGAAGTTCACTGTAATTATTATTTCACTATTAACCTGCGTTCAGAGTCTGTGTTCGGATTGATTTGTCTCTTAATGATTTACTACTAGTACAAACACATCTCCTTTAATGACCAGTTTTGGTGAGTCACACTGTATTCAGTCAAAAAATTGAACAGTATTAGCTAAAATACAGAGAATCCCAAAATGATGAGTCTTAGGAAAATCATGGTAAAACAAGCACAAAACCAAGTGGTAGGTTAAAGCGCTCCTAAGTTCAAGCACCTTGCTGTGTGATATTACTGAAGTGGGGTTACACCTGCTCAAGAGCTGTGCAAACAGAACTTCTAAGAAAACTCTTGTCACTCCTGGAAGTGGGTCAGGACACTTAGAAATTGGCACTTCAAGTGGTTTTCTAAATGACAAAAAGTTAAAAAAAAAAAAAAAAAAAAAAAAAAAAGAATTCCCAAAGATTATCTAAACTTTTTTAAANAAATTGAAGAAAATCTGTTTTTAAAAAAAAAAAAAAAAAAAAAAAAAAAAAAAAAAAAAAAAAGCATTCCCAAAGATTATCTGAACTTTCTTACAATTTCCTCAGGTGTAGACTACATAACCATTGAAGCAATCCTTCTGGTTGTAGAACACGGTAACTTTTTAACCAGCATGCAGCATCAAGCCTACACAGCCAATTAAAATAGGGAAAGACGATGGACTATTAAAACAAATCACAAAGCTTGCAACATCTCAAGGACTGAGAACAGGAATTGTCTCCTAAGCAACCTAATTCTGTTCTTAGAAGGAAACAGCTGTACAGGACCTGTAATAGGGCTGGAAACTGACTGAGCAGCTATCAGCTCCACTGCAAAGACCCTGGGGTTCTGGTGGACAGGAATCTAAACACCAGTGAACCACACAACCCAGCAGCAACGAAGGCTAACAGCATAACTGGCTGTACCACCCAGAGCATCACCAACTTCCTAGGAAAGTAGTTATGCTCCCTTAGTTGAGAAATTTTAGTCTGGTTCTAAATTCAGTGTTGGACAACCTTTCAACACGAGCTGTCACCAGGCTGTCACGATCACAGTGTAAACTTTGATTTATTTATTTTTACAGAGACCACTTCTACCACTGCAGCATCGCCTGAAATAAAAAGCATCAGCTCTTGCAAACCGTTGCATCTCAGGAGGTTTGCATGTTCAAGATCCACCTTCAGTCAGCCTTACCTAGCTTTGAGATCAGGCAAGATCTCTGTACTATCATTAGGTGCCATTCTTTAAAGACACCTAGCCCACTAGCTAAGTCAGCCCTTCTTAACAAAATCCATGCCAGCATATTTGAAAGATGACATGTATGATTCACTCATTTAATACAATTACTATGACGCCTTTATTGGCAAACACTTGCATTCCCCAGATTCTCAGCGCCATTCCTTATAAAGAGACCTAGGAGCATTGTTACGTGACGTGAAGATTGTTTCACATTACCAACATAAGCATAATCACCTCAGGGCCAAACAAATTATCTTGTAAAAAGCAAGTCACTATATTTATCATGCACTTTATGGAAGGAAAAAAAAAAAAAAAAGCTGCCCCCTGTTGCCCCCCTGTAGAAATGCTTTCTCTGAAAACTACCAGCTGAACCAAGGAGAAAGCTACTCTGTGCATTAGCTGTGTAGGTTATTGATTTATACTGTCCAAACATACACATATGCCTAAAACAATCACCCACCATTCACCATCAACTTGGTTATAAGTGATGTAAGTGTATCTATGCCAGGTTTGCTGCAGAAACAGAAGTGGAGGGAGGATGACACTCAAGTATTTAATACTGGTTCAAAAGTTTGTTGAGTGTGATTAGTACATTCCAGGTAACAGATTAAAATGACTTCATATTTCAGGCATCTCAGAGCATTTAAAGGATTACAATTGGTAAGCATTGCTTTAAGGAAGCACCACATGGTATCACTTATTTTGAACTCAGACCTCAAATTAAACACATGGAAAAGAAAAATGCTTTGGTAATTTACTCTACGCCTATCTCAAAAACTCTGTGTTTCATCTTCTGCACTGCCTGCACAGTTCTGTGTCAAATTGTCTCCTAATGTACTCATAAGTCCTGCCTGGCTCTGGTTACAGCACAGGCGTGTGCCAGGCAGCAAGCCAGCTGGAGGGAAGCAGCCCAGCCCCTAACTGAGTCCAGCTGGTGCTCTGCCTCTTGCACTTACTAGGATCCATGGCAACCAAGCCATGCTTCACTTTCCTACCCTGATCACCAGCACACCTGCTTTACACCAGTATCCAGCACTGGTTTTCAGGTTGGTGCAATTATCTCCTGAATAAAGACAATTTCAGTAGTTAAACTAATTTATTTCAACTAAAGTTTCCCATACAAAGTTTTTTTTGTGTGTGTGTGTGTGTGTGAAATTCTTTCTTCGTCTTGAGACGAAGGAAAAAATAAAGCCACTTGGGGGGTTGACAAATTTGCATAAATTCAAAGGGAACAGAACATAGGAGTGAAAAAAACACAGCTCTTCAAGCAGTTCCCATTATACGTAGCATTTTAATATCAGCATGAACAAACAAGGAAGACAAACTCTTGGAAAAGCACTAACATCCACATGCACCGGTACAATTTTCTTTTTTGGTTTTGACCTCTTCTCCAGCACCTGCATCTCCCCAGACCCCCAAGATGAACTGTGGCTAATACAGCTACTGCTTTTATCTAAACAACTGGGACAAAGCACCACCAACCCTCTCTTCCCTACACATCAGTGGATAGCAACTACACTGCAGGGCTGCCCTCTCCAATCTGTGCCTCCAGAACTGTACTCATCTCTAGGGTTACTAAGACTGAAGACAGAGAATTTAACAGTAATAGGAAGGTTACCCTGCAATCCACGTACCAAAGCGTGTGCTTGACTTGAAGCTATGTGGCACATACAGCTTCATTTACAGAGCTGAAAGGCTTGAGGAACAAATCACAATGCCTCATGCAAACCAAAACCTGCCTTTCTGCCAGGTCTCAGTTCAAGATCATGTGAACAAGGCTCTCAGACAGCACTCAACTTTTCCAGAAAGCATCAAATTCACTGCTTCTTGTGCCTATCTACAAATGCAATAGTTTGCACCTCTCCATAGAAACTCAACCAAAAACCAAGTTGCTTCCCCAGAGCAGCTTGCCAGTACTGCAGCCCAGTTAAGACAACCCTCTAAAGACCAAAGCTGTTTAACAGCAATCAGAGAGGGGCTGAATTTCTTAGGCATACACAGAAACAGCAGTAGTTCTCTCAAAATATTTCACTGAAATGCTCCCAAACCTAGAAGAGAACAAGCTTCAAATAACCAGATTTAGCCCCTCCTGAAAAAGGCAACAAGATCTCTCAACCGTAACGCATTTAAGAGAGGAACAAAAGAACACAAACATATTAACATAAATAGGTACAAAAGCCTCTTCCACAGACAAGAGGTACCTAGAAATAACAAGACCACTACATGGATACACAGCTGCCCAAACCCTTCTGTGCACCTATACATAAAGAACAGAATTTCATCTACTTACAATCACCTTAACCATAAGCACCATCACTTTTCCACTAACTCAAGTCTCCTCCTTTCCACACCCCNCCCCTCCCCACCCACCACCCATTCCCCAAGGAAACACCTTCTTGCTGTACCTTAAATAATTTATTCAAAAACTTCACCCCTCACTTCCACTTGAGCAGCTGGTCACATACCTTCACCACACAGCACAGGAAGCTATGGGATGTTGCTCATCACAGGTCAGTTTCTCTTTCAGCTTTGCAGTGTAGGAGATTTAAAACAACTAGCTGTAAATCAACAACTAGTGTGTTTCTTCAGAGAAGAAAACTCACAGAAGAACAAACCTACACTTACTCCCCTCAACTACGGAAGCAAAGCCTTTCTATGGCATGCAAGAAGCTCACAGGTGGTCTCTCTGGATGCCATCACCTGTGTAGCACAGGTGCTACAAATCAAAGCCTAAATCGCCACTCAGCAACAGGTTTTTGCTGGTTCAGAAAGATAACAACATCATATCAACAACACTTCACAGCTATTACATCTCTGTGCATCTCTCAAAACATTTTTTTTCCTACTGTTTTATTCACAGAAGTATTAAAAAAGCTGTTTCTTTCAAAAGTGAAGAGGGCTTTCCCTCTCAGAGCTCTAAAACCCTCTAGTCTTCACATTAAACATCCTAATGTGTGATCTGAAGAAGGCTTTATTTTCTCTGTGACAATCAGGTTCCCTTCTCCTTCAAATCCTCTTTTTTTTTTTTTTTTTTTTTTTTTTTAAATAATCTCACCACTATTTGGTCTCAAGGATTATCCCAAGAAGAGAGCAAGGCTAACCACCACTCTTCTCCCTGCCATCAAATTTCTCTCCAGCTTACTCAGTCTGAGCCACTTTGCCTACAGGTTTCCATGCTTTCTGATGTGAAATACCATGGTGTAGTAAGAATTTCACATTTTCTTAAAATGCAAATTTTGTTGGCTTTGATGCTTTGAAGATTATCTCTGTAATGAATGGGAAAATACTGCAAAAGCAGCACTAAAAAGAAGGGCGAGCACCACAGAGCAGCATTTTCCCTTTTCTCTGCAGTTGCAGTCACATTACAGAGGCTGGACATTTCTCCTTGCTTAGCTGTCCTAAGTGCGAAACTGTTGAGCTTGATGAACTTTTTGCTGGAAATTGTCTCCTGGAGTGAGAAGGGAAATCTTTAAGATGATTGCAAACAGTCAGTGTTTTACAGCTCCAAAAGAAATGAATACAGTCTATCAGGAGTCGGTAGATTTATTTCCATTGGAGATCAGGAATGACATTAATAGCATTTTGAAAAGCATGAGTAGAATCCCATCTTCATTACCTCAGTAATCCTGGAAGGAGGAAAAGCCAAGAAACTTTTATGTTTAAAATTTCAGTTACATAATTTCCTTCATGTTTCACAAGAGACAATCCTGCTTGCCCTTTTCCATGTCTTGTGAGAGCCAAAAATGTTCCCATGAATTTCATTCGAAGATTGTTCTGCATTTTATACCTTCATTAGTATGTAACCTTTGTGGTTACATGTGGCTGTACAGTACAGTCCATTACAGCCAACTGTGTATTCTCACATTGAAGACTAGCCCACAAAAAGAAGGTCATGGATTAGTTTTAAAATAAATTGTACACTGAGCCGAGGATACAGTACAATACATGTTTTGAATAAGAGGCATCCTATGCTTCATTAGCAAAACTCATCTTCACTGGAGGTCCTGCTCGTTCAAACAAATAAAAAAAAATGTTTCTGAATTTAGCTCTTAGCATCTGCTTCTCTTCTCTTACTGTCTATGTGTTTATCTCATCGATATACAGGTTATACGGTTTGCATATGCTCTACCTTTTTTTTAATTAAGTTTTTGATACATGGAATAATAGGAAAGATGATGGAAGCACCATGGGAGGTGGAGTTTAGGCTGGCTCCAGCATTTTTATTCAGAGGACTGTGCCTCAGTAAAGCGTGGTAAGGAGCTGAAGCCTCACAAGGCCCCTTTTCTTCTCCGGCCTGAGATCCTCTTTCAGCATTACTCCTTATATAAAAGGAAACAGGTCTACTCCTGAAATGTAGGCACCTTCAGGGGGAACAAGGGCATGCTGCTAGAATATAGGAATTCATGATAGGATAAAATAGTCGCAGCAGACCCTTCACTATTAATGCTTTGTACATGTTAAAGTTCAGCAAAATAGTAGATTTCATGCAAACATCCTCCAATTGTACTTGATTAAATCACAGACATTGACTGGAATTCAAAATTATTTTGTCCTTCAAATTCTTTGATATATTGACTGCCTTAACCTTGTTTTCTTCACTGTTTCTACTATCACCAAGTCTTGCTCAACTAACACCTAACAGAGCTCTGGGTCTGTTTGTTTCTCCTAGACATCCTTTCGTTCCGCACATCAAGGCTCCCTTAACAAGCGTTGATGGACTGCATCAGTGTCCTTTAACAAGCAATCAGCTTCTCGCCATCTTGTCACTTGGAATTCTGAAATCTCATCTTTTTTTTTTTTTTAAGCAGAATGCAAGTGTGAGATGCGACTCTCGCCAGTCATTCTTGTACCAATTCTTCAAGACTGAAGTAAGTTCTGAGAAGAACTCCTATTATTTTCAGAACACAAACAGGAACTTATTCAATTACAAGAAATTCCTCTTCCATCAATTTTAAATTGAGTCTTTTATCATCACAAATACAAACATTTACATTCTTTAAAAACTACTGCTTCATGATGAGTTTCTCCAATCCAGGAAGTAACTTCCAGGTCACTCCAAGTTATGGTGTATTTGACTTCATTTTTTTCTTTTTTTCCTCTTCCTTTTTTTCTTTTTCTTTAAGCGCTGCACCAGAACAGGATGTCCTACAAGAACTGGCAGCAAAACCTTAGATCATTAAAAATGCAGTACTATACTTTGCAACATTTTTGATGAATCACAGGATAAATATTTGGCCTGAGCATGATTTCTGCAAGCTTGAGTTGACTTTTCTCACCCTATGTTCTTGTCCCTTGATGCTTTGATCTTGTGTAGAAGGAAGAATGGACCATAAAAAACACTTAGACAGATATTCTAGCTTCACAGAACATCTTTTTTCAATTTTGGCAGTTTTTAATAGGGTTTCTGATATCTTGAACAACTGTATAAAGAGACACCATGATTTCAAAAAAAAAATATATACATATATATGTATATGAAAGAGTTATAAAAGTCATTTGATGATATTCCAGTTAAAGTCCACCAAAACAAGTATCATCAAATGCATGTTGTGAAATGGATACAGGCTCTACAAAGAGCAGCTACAATTGAACCCTGAAAATTAGGGGCTTTTACACTGTCATAAAATTACTATGGATGCTGAACTTTGTTTTTGTTTTTTTCTTTTTTTTTCCTCGGAGCCAGAGGGAAAATACAAAATATATTAAATAGCTGTTAAATAGAATCAACCCAGGAAATAATTTTGAAGTTAGGAAAACAGACAGACAGCCAAAACTGAGAGAAAAAGCCCTGTGTTTCTTACAAGTCACAAAATGGCTAATTTTCCACTAATACCATTTTTGTCCTTATTTTTCTCTGCACAGTGCCAAAATTACCGCTGTTTCAAATTGATGACTAACCTACCAGAAGATCACATAGCTGTATAATAACTAACTTACCCATTGTGTCTTAAGAAGAAAACAGCCAGGATGCAATGAATAAATGCACATTATATATATGGTATCCAAATGATTTTCTAACTGCTACGGTAACAGCTTTGATGAGGATCAGCAAGGCACTGAAGAAAACATAGTTTGAGACACACTAAAAGGCACATTTCCAAACCAGCATCTTAGAAACTTCTCACACATTTGTACATTGTTCCATAATATAATTTAATATGGCCAAACAACCATCAGCATCTCAGAAACTAAGTGCTTACCCAACACTGGCATGCACAGTTTTAGTTTTTAGTTTTGCAGTTTACCTTTGTCAAGACACTTTCGTTTCTTGATGAAATAGTTTGGCCTTCAAGATACATCTAACAGTTCTGTTTTCAATGCACACCTTTCCAAAAAGGTTTTCAGAGAGAAAAATCAGACACACATACAGTGACCCATAATCCTAAAAAAGAAGCACCTTTTCTCTTGATACCTATGCATAACTAAAACATTGTGTATCTTAAAAGCTCTACAATCCCAAAATGAAAAACATCAGAATAACTGCTCAAATCTAGCACCTACTGATTCCCTATTCTGGCAGATAAGAATCTCTGGATTTCACAGCTGCAGCTGTGTGCCAAGCAACCCAGCAGGGCCAGAACCTTTTCCTCATTGCACACCCAACATGAAACCTCTGTGATGTGAACCATATCCTTCAGTCCTCAAGGTGCAATTTAAAGTTGTTCCAGCAGAGACTGATCATTTTTAGCAAGGATTGATTCAACCTCATAGAATCATAATCACACAATAATAGAATGGCTTGGGTTGGAACAGACCCTAAAGCCCACCCAGTCCCACCCCCCTGCCGTGGCCACCCAAAGGATCAGGCTGCCCAGGGCCCATCCAGCCTGGCTTTGAGCACCTCCCAGGGTGCATCCACAGGGGCATCCACAGCTTCTCTGGGCAGCCTGTGCCAGGGAATCACAACCCTCTGAGTAAAGAATTTCCTCCTAACATCTAACACAAATCTCTCCTTTTTAAATTTTAAACCACTTCCCCTTGTCCTATCACTGTCAGACAGCGCCAAAAGTCACTCTCCCTCCAGTCCCCTTCAGGTACTGGAAGGCCACAATGAGGTCTCCCCGGACCCTTCCCTTCCCCAGGCTGAACAAGCCCAGCTCCCTCAGCCTTTCTTCACAGCAGAGGTGCTCCAGCGCCCTGAGCACCTTTGTGGCTCTTCTTTGGACCTGCTCCAAGAGCTCCACATCTTTCTTGTGCTGGAGGCCCCAAGCCTAGATACAGAACTCCAGGTGGGGCCTCACAAGGGCAGAGCAGAGGGCAACAATCCCCTCATTAGTTTCATTAGGATTAATGAGATACAAGGTGGGCAACAGAGGAAACTGTAGAAGACAAAGGCAACACCAGCACTCAGCAACACACAGACCACAATATGCAGAAGACACATGACATAAACAGCACTGCTTGAGTTTGTTTAACCTCAGCTGCAACTCTCAAAGTAGGGACATGGGAGAACTCCGTCCCTTGGTGCTGCCAATCAAAATTAAATCCCTGACTGGGAGTGAATGAGAAGTTAATGAGAGAGAGAAAAAATGTTCTTTCTTTAAAAAAAAAAAAAAAAAAAAAAAACTGTGAAATTGCTCTATCTTACCTGCTATGCTCAGTTACAGGATATCTCCCTGTTCTTTTGTAGACAGAATGCACAACCTAGGAGAAATGAGTACCAAGGGAAAAAAGACACTTAACAACTGCAGCTTTCTACCGGTGACAAAATGCTTGTCTTCCCTTTCTTCAGAAAGAACATTTAGAGAAGTGCTGCTTTTATCCTTTCAATAAATATTTTTCTCTCTCTCAATTCAGACTATTAAAAATAATAAGAGAAATATAATACAACTTTAAATGAGAGTTTATATATCACATGCTTCATGACAGCTGTTTTTATTTCACTTTAGATTAACAAAGCCTTTATGTTGAGACTTTGGAGCTGACCTTACAAAGCAGCAATACCATTAGCCCTGAAGCACATGTTTCCCATTTAATGTTTCTGAGGTAACATTCTTTGTGAAAGTGAGAGAAATGAGAATGCAAACTTGCAGGAAAAATAAAAGTCTGAGTGTCCTTCCTTTGAACAGAATTAAAGTCAGTTTGGACACTGGAAAATATGAAGTGAGAGGCTATGGACTTACAAAGAGCTTCTCAATGTGACCCCAAGAGTTACAATGCTCAGCTTTCCTTTAGTATGCCATAGCTCATTGTCATTTCCTCTCAAGAGGCTGAACATATTTTGCCATCTCAATTTGAAGTGAAAGGTCTCGCTTACATCAGTGTTATTTCAGTTTTAACCAGCATAACTCAGGTGATTTATAAGCACACCCAACCAAAAGAGCACTGTTGTAGTTAGAGTGAATGAACCCAACAGAGTTGTTCTAGGGTACAGCAGAAGGAAATTTGATCTGCTGCATTTGCAGGAGTCATGCATTACTGTGGTTCATGTAAATCTAACTAAATTTACCTTTGCCATGTTCTAGTGGCTCAATGCAAGAGCAATATACTTGTGTTTTTCTAGGTTAAGTTTAACAGTGCCCTAACAAGTCCTCCATCCTATTTGTGCTCTCATCAATACCTCCACGTATTAAAGCCTTCTCAGTATTCTTAAGCTACTTTCACAATCAGTTTCATGCTTGAAACTCTTTCTACACTCTTCAGTCAGTGAATCTGAAAAGCTACAGACTACAGAGTCTACCAGGTTAAAGGCGAATACAAAAGAGACAGACAGATGCAGGAAAGAGGTCAAGAAGGACAGTTTGGTAGCCACTGGATGCTGCTTATACCCGAGACCTTGCCAAAGAAAAGAAAAATGGAATGCACAAGAAAAGGATAAAAATTGCATGATTTTGAGAGGAAGTCAAAAATTCAGTGCTGAAATTCTCACCTATGCCAGTAAACATACAAACATTCATTCTCAGATCAAGCTTACCCTTTGAAACACTCCTGCAAAGACTTCCAGCACTGACAACACAGGATTTAATGGACTTGCAGCCACAATCCAAAGCTCAGAGACTGCACCTGCACTGTTATCTGTGACCAGTTTAAAACTGACAAATGTTTTTGTTTGTTTGCTTGTTTTGTTTGTTTTTAAGGAGATGAAGAATTTGTTACAGTTATGTTTAAGCACTTAAATTCAAAATACTAATTTAAACCTGCAACCCTTGTCCTTTCCTACTGACTCAAATGAGAATTCTTGGATGCTGAGCACTTCTGGAAAGTAAAGCTGCCATCTAGGGGGCAAGACAAAGAAGACACAGCCTACTTGAAGGACCCCTCTGTGATGATTTTGACCTAAGCCACATCTTGTCCTAAGCCCCAGAAGTTCCAGCTGCTTTTTGCCCCAGGACCAAGGTCACTTTCAGAGAGTCCTACCAGCAGCTGCATAATATTTTTTCCTAATCTTGCAGATAGTTTGAATTTAAATTCCTGGTATCAGAAGAGTATAGACACATGGGTTTTCTAAGGCTTTAAAAAAAACCCAAGTGTGTTAATTTCAACTTGCACAAGAACCTGGGTAAAGCTGTACAATCTTGCTGTTTGCTTCACCAACTTTATCACCACTGTAAGTTCTTGAGACTCAGGCTAGATGCCTCTGAACAATAAACCAATCAACCAACGTAGAAACTAGTCATTCTCCTGCATCACTCAGTCTAATCAGAATCTAGTTCACAGCTTCTGCCCTACTTTGTGGTGCCTGTTCTACATTACTGCAACACCTCGTCCTTTACTCCTGGGCCTATGCTCCTATGGTCTTCCTTTTTTTTTTTTCTTTTTTCTTTTTTTTTTTTAAATGGTTAAAACCCAGTATAGGAGTATAGGGCAAGAGGGAATAGAAAAAGCAAGCTCGTATGACATTTTTGCCAACAGATAGCTGGCATGCCCTGGCAATATATCCGTGTAAGAAATTACCCTCTGCTTTTACAATCCCTCACCATTTCCCCTGATATATTTAACTTCCTACTCTAAACTGCTGGTTTGCTATGTTTCACGTAGACATGGCTGCAGTAAATGACTCCCATGTCTAAATCTATCTTTCAGTAAGGTTAGGTGGAGAGATCTGAAGGGTGAAATGCTACAGAAGTCACTCTGTGCAAGGACAGACTTAAGTATCCAATGTGTCACCCAAATGGAAGTCTAAATTAACACATCATCCTTGTACTGAGGTCCAAAAATGTGATTTCACCACCTTGTAGCCCCATTTACAATTTTTCAGCCAACTTGTTGTCCTTTATAAATACAAGTCCCCCTTCCCTTCTTCCTCCGTTTTCTTTAATAGTTGGTCTTGTTATCATTAAAGGCATAAAACAAGCCAAAATTCAGATTTTTGTTGTTTGCTGTTTGAACTGGTCATTTTGACTTCATTCTCTTTGATGTCTAGAAAACAATCTTTCTCCATGCTGTCTGCATTCAAAAGGGGGAAAAAAAAACCCTTGTGATTCTTTTGGTGTGCTATGAATAAACACGGACATGTTGGGACAGGAAATATATACATGCCACTGTAATTAAAAAGGGCTAATTTGTTAGCAATTCCATAATATTCCCCAAATGCAGAAATTCTAAACAGTGTGAAGTCATCTGCATAACTCCTCTTTTCAGTTGCCAGGGTCCACAAGCTGAGTCTTCCATAACAGTGATTATCATGCAGAATAAGACAGCGCACGAAACTTTGTAGGCTAAGCAAAAAATACAACAGCACTGACCAGTGACATACAATTCACATCTCATGCAGCCATTGAATTTCCCATCTACTAAGTAAGACTCTCTTTCTTTTTTAAAAATATCTTTCATATTATTTCTCATGCTTTCTCAGCGTGCAGTGGTAGATGTCTGCCCTACCTCATGCATTCATTTACAAAGCCTGCCAGCTCCATGTTCTGCTGGTGGAAGTCTGTGATCATGGCAAGCTAAGAACTGCAGCTTTATGAAGGTATTTCTTACCATTTTTGAGAAATTGCCTAGTTTATTCATTTCTACAAAGAAGTTCTGTTTTAGAGGGACAGAGAATATACTGCAATATTGCTGTGCTTAGAGCCCTTACTTATTGCAGGACTGAAGTCTTCACAGCACTCCCCCAGTGTTCAGTGAACACTGCCACACTACCAGAAGACAATCTATTTTATATCTAGACAGATTAAGTGGTGATAATAACAATATACTAAATCACTCATACTGAAACTTCTCATATCTCCAAGGAAGATTTCTCTGCTACCACCTATGGCTATCTCTCCATAGCCACCTATTCAGCACGCATCTCACAGGACATGGATACAGGTTTTCAGTGCCCTCTTAGAAGCACCAGATCAGACTGCTCAGCTTTGTCAGGAGCTCGACTTTTTTCTAAGGAAATTGATAACTTGGCCAATGAATCCTAGCTGTATAAAGAGAATCCTAGCATGCTAAAGAGAGTACTTTCTTGAATCAAGATAGTTTTATGCTATTGCCAGAAGTAAGAACCATCAAAAAATGTCACAAAATCAGATCCAAAAGAAGGTAACAGTAAGTGATTTGAGATGTAGCTCTCTGACAGACATTAATAGCAGCACATCTTCTGCACAAATGCTGTGTATTTATAATCATCCAGTAATTCAAATCTGAAACAGAAATACAAAAATGTGTTTTCTCCATAAATTAAGTCAACAAATTGGATCTTGTGAGGTTATGGAAATGCTGACTGCTGTAAGTTTTTGTTCCCGCATTACAGTTTTGTTTTTTAAAATAAATCTTTTCTCTCATTTGAGACAAATTTGTTTTCTAAAAAAAGTTGCATGTGTAGGCTGAAAAAAGCTAGTGCTCTTGTTTGTTCTTCATAGCCATAAATGATTTTGTGCTGACTAAAAAAAGATTTTGTAAAATATTAGCTGATGATATGGTTTGAGCTATGAGGAAGCTGACGTGACAATATTAACTCACTACGTTAGTTTTTAATTGGAAAAAAATGAACTTAACTGCACTTGGAAGCCCTGATTTCTTTCTGTTGCTTCATTTAACTGCTAGGCAGAAACTCCACTGGGAGTCCACATTTAGCCTCTGTTATATGGCTGTTGTCTATGTGCTGCTGTGTCCTATGCACCTCTGTTCTGATGAGAAAAGGCCTATTCAACCTCATGTGACAATACATTCTAGTTCAGCTTCCACCAGCAACGTTTCATTTGCATTGGGCTAAAAATGGAATACCCTCATCTCTCCCACAGAAGTTAGTCATAGCATGACACCGTATTTTAAATTCATCCCACGGTTTAGTGCACGGAATTTGTAAAATACATCAGGGACTTCGTACTTGGATGAATAGACAATACTTTTATTCCTACTCAGAGTTCATGAACCTGACACAGGATTTCTAAGGCCACAGTCTTCAGCCTTCTCTTGTCCCCAGTTATCCTCCACAGAGGATAAGGCTTGCATCAGAACTGGAAGTGCTGGCAAGAAACAACATTTCCAAGAATGCCAGATATCTGATACAGGAGGAAAAAAAGCATTCCTAGGGGCACAGAGGCTGCTGCCAACTAAGGAACTGAATGGATGGAAGCTGTACCCAGCTCCTGGCTGTGGAACGACAGTCAGAAGGAGAAAGAAACAGATGAAGCATAGCGGGGAAGAGTGGCAGATAAAAGGCTGAGGCCTCCTCAAAGTCTTGGGAACCCTAAGGAGTACAGTGCATTCACTGAATTTGCGGTGACTATTTCCAGACCTCAAGGAAAAAAACATAAAACGTAAACTGACTTCTGAAACCTGTTCCTTCATGTATCATTAATACCTTTACGATTTCCAGCCTTTAAATTGCGGTGACTTACTTAGGTAAGACGCAACGAGGAACTGGGTTCACGTTTTCCGTGTGCTGCTGTCGACTGTTTACATCTGAAGATGCTCTGCAGGCCTCAGCAGTGTGCAGATGATGAAGTCAGCCAAGAGCAGCAATATAAGTGCAGTACAGGAACCCAGAAACAACAACAAAACAACAACCTGCAACTTCTCACCCCTCTGCTGTTCCCTCTCTACTGTACCAAAAGCTCAAGCGTACTTCCACTGCTCCTGGTTATGTCAGTGATTACTAGGACTAAGTTTCAAGTCTGCAGTGTTTCCATACACTTTTATTTTTCTTGTCTATATCGTCAAAACTTTAACGTCAGGAGAGCAAGTGGCGATGCAGCTCTGTATTTTACATCAACAGGCAGATTTCCAGACAACAAATAAGATAACAGACTATCACACTTCAAGTGGATTACTTTCAGAGTCTAGGCTCATGGTTCAGAACTAGGCTCATGGTCCTAGTTCACATACCAGCTTTATAACCATATACTTTGCTCACTCCTACACATTATTCAGAACTTTAATATATGACACATAGCAATTCCACTTTTCCAAATATTGTCAGAGTAAGCCACGCTGGTTTGTAGAATGACTTTCACAGCATAATACTGACATTACATACTCAGTGACTTGACATCATGAAATATACTGGAAGATATCCTCAGGTTCAGTTTGTTTGGAATGTTTTAAAATATGAAAAATATCTGGTCAGGCTTGACATTCACAAAATTATCAGAAACAAGAAAGGGTAGTGGTATTTCTAATTAGTATTCCAATTTCTTAAACTTGTACTTCTAACAAACATTCCTTACAACTGAGCACATTGTCTCTAAAGTGCACGTGTACAGAGAGAAGACAAGAAAGATCCACAATCGGAATATAAAAAACATCAAGTTGTTAGTTATTGAGCATTTCAAGAGAAGTCATAGAATCATAGAATCACAGAATCACAGAATGGCTTGGGTTGGGAGGGAGCTCAAGGATCATCTAGTTCCAACCCCCCTGCCGTGGACAGGGCTGCCAGCCACTAGCTCACTAGATCAAACTGCCCACGAACCCATCCAGCCTGGCCTTGAACACAGCCAGGGATGGGGCATCCACAGCTTCTCTGGGCAGCCTGTTCCAGCGCATCACCACTCCTCAATGTGCTGCATCCTCCCTCCCTGAAAAGTCTGGAAAATAAGAAATGAAGTAACTAAAGCTGCCCTGAATACCCATGGATATGTTATGGAGTAGAAAGGTATCAGTTCTACATTCTTAAGTGAAACTTTATAGGCTCTGTATTCCTGACATTCTGTGAAAAAATCACTTAAGGATTAGAGTGCATATGAGCAGCAGTGCGACCAGACCATGCCTGTGTATAGGTGCAATGTTTGTGGTTACTGGAGTTATAATGCTTATAGCCTTTCCAGGCATCATGGAAATATTTTTGGAAAGAAAGTCTCTAGATATTTTGGTTCCTATTGGGCATTTTGCAATAATGATAAAAATAAAGTCTTAAAAAAAAAATTAATAATGCTGTTATTGCCCTACAAAAATCTGTTGCCTTCAGCTAAATAAATCCCACTATATATTTACAAAAGAGATGAATACTCCCTCTGCTATTTAGCTGAGGAAACAGAAATTCTGCAGCTTCTCTAAATAATGGAATGAGAGTTATAAAAACAGTAGCCAGATCCAGGTTTCCTGAGCTTCCAGGTATGTTCTCCATTCACAGGAAATATGCCCCAGGGACAAAATGCTCTTACTTATGAGGCTGAATTCAAGGCTAATCACAAAAAAGTGAATGACTATGGTACTCTGACTCATATTGTCAATACAGATGTATGTGACCAGTCACAAAGTTCATCCAGATAAGTACATGTAAGGGAAGTAGGATTCTTCCTTAAGTCTGTATTTTCATGCTGTACGGATATTGCTTCTTTCCCAAGTATCTGCCTTTTCAATCAACAGCATATGAGTTAATTAGTTTGTCTGTACTATTATTTATATATGTAGTCTTAGTATTTTTTTTTTTTTTAATTTTCTTTTTTTTTTTTGCTTTGGCCAGTTTGCCCATTTCACATGAAGCACTGAACACAGAGACAAACACGTCAGCCTTGCTGCAAAGTCCTACAGCCAGTCCTGTGCACTAGTGACCTATGTCTAACCTTGATACTTGAGAAAACGTGTCCTGGCACCATGGATGAAAACAAGACATCTCCAGTATCTGCAAGTAATCTGCTCAAAGGACAGTATAGAACAGTAAGGTATATTAAAAATATTCCTTCTACATTAAAAATAAAAAAAAAAATGATATGGTGCCATAGAGGAAATCATTAGTAAAACCGGAGAAGGTGAGGATTAGAAAGAGAATTAGAAACTGGCAGCCTGTGACAGTGAGTGTGACATGCCCCATTACACAATACATCCCCAGTGTTTTGAAAAGCCATGTCACATGAAACCATACTAACAGGAAACAAGAAGACAGTGTGCTCCAGTAGATTGTTAGGAGCAGCACTGAAAGGAAAAGAGCTTGGAAGAACATCGTTCCTGCCAACTAACTAGAGACAACACTTCCACAGCAGAGACTTACCGGATTAGTGTGTCAAAAATACTGGCTTCTAATCTGAAGTTCTCTATTTTTTGAAAAGGATGAATCATAGAATGGTTTGGGCTGGGAGGGACGTTAAAGCCCACCCAGTTCCAGCCCCTTGCTATGGGCTGGTTGCCACCCACTGGATCAGGCTGCTCAGGGCCCATCCAGCCTGGCCTTGAGCACCTCCAGGGATGGGGCACCCACAGCTGCTCTGGGCAGCCTGTGCCAGGGAACCACAACCCTCCAAATAAATAATTTCTTCCTAACATCTAACCCCTCTTTTGATGCAGCCCAGGATACAGTTGGTCTTCCAGCCTCCAAGTGCACACTGTTGGCTCACATTAAGCTTTTCATCCACCACAAACCCCAGGTCTTTCTCTGCAGCACTGCTCTCAATGAGTTCTTCTCCCAGGGAAGGGATATCTTGTGGATCCTGGTGATTCAGTGGGAGAAGAGAGAACTTCTGGTGGATGCTCTCGTCATGCTGACTGTTCTGCTCTATCTCCTTTTAAATGCAAGGTTTTTGATCTGCCTTTCTGCCAGCAGTATCTGCCCTGAACTGATATGCTGCTGTAAGTACAGTGGGAACCTGAGGAGCTGGTTCTGCAGCTGCATTAGCCTGTAGCTACACCTCACTTCCTTTCTTCTTAGCAAGACCTATCTACTCACACATAACTTACACAGCTATCCATACCACAAAGAGAAGCATCTTGTAGATTGCTGGTAATTGCTTACTTTAGTTCAAAAATATCATGACCAGTAAGGATAGGATTAAGCAAAGGAAAAAAAGTTTAAGGAAACATTATAGTATGAGTGTGTTCCTTTAGGATCAAGACAAAAGATTTTTCATTGTGAATGCAGTCCAAAAGGAATAGAGCATCAGTAGACTGTCCTGTCTTTCTCTCAGCAGTGACTTCTTTGGCTTTTCTTTGAAATCACATGTCTAACAGAACTGAATCTACACCAACTACACAGTCTGCATACCTTCCTGGAATTCTCATGTTGTCTGGGAGGGCTTAAAGCCTGCCTCTGTGTGTGGCAATCCAACAAACGGCCCCACTGGGTTTTCTCTAAGAGAACTTCATCAAAGCACATCTTAAGTTACTTATTATGGCACCATCTTGGGCTCAAATGGGAGCCCACATAGGGAAAGAAACTGTAAGGGATGGGAAGGCGTGGGAACTGAAAGGAGATGCATGTTAAGAGATGCTGTGCCTAAAGAGAACCTATGCCATTTCAATTTGTAAGAGTATAGTCTGCCTGGAGCACAATAATAAGGAAGGTGGAGAGCTTGCTCAGGGTGCCTTCAGACCAACTGAGTGATCACAAGAAAACAGCAGAACAGCAGCGGACAGGATAACGTGACAAATATGCATCACAACTCTAGTTAACACTGAACATGCATACAAACCCAATAGTAACTTGCAAATTATTTTACCACTTATTTCAAAAACTAAAGAAGCTGCATGCCCAAACAACAGTTATCTTCAAGAGGATTAGGGGCCTTTCTTCCCTAGGTTCATGAGAATTCCTTGTGAGACTTGCTTGGTATTTCTACAGAAGTAGTAGAAGACTCATTTACAAGTTACAGGAAGCCTTCTTGCCTACCAATCCATAACAGACTTTGTTTCAGTTTTCCCTTTGCCATTCTGAAAATAGTTATATAAACACAAAGAAAAACAGACAATGGATTATCCACAGGCAGTGAGTAGTGCCAAAACCCATCAAATACAATTTTGTTACACTCTGTACTTGTTCTTTGCAAATTAATATTGACAGTAGACTGTAAGATCTCATATTCAAAGCCCCACAATAAATATCACAAACTCAACTCAAAAGCTAGGGAAAATAAAGGTCTCTTTTAGAAAAAGAAAAATGTAAGGAAGAAAAAATAAAATTCCAGTTTCTTAAGTGCTACATTTGCAGTACTGCTGTTCAAACTTTTTAAGATGCTGTGCAATAGATTTTATATTTTATACAGAGATGTCTTGTGACAAAAGAGAGAAAAATGCTGTTTATGTCTTTGTTATTTCAGCAGATGTTTGAAGACCCTTGTAATTACCCTGTACTTCAGCTCATTTCTGACTCCATATTTTATTTCAGCATTGGACTCTAGAGCAAGGGGACCCCAGCTGAGTTTCACAGTACCTGTGGAGCAGGCTGATACTGCCATCTTGGGGAGGATTCTTTCCACGTACTTCAGGGATTCTAAGAAAGCGTCATATAAATCAGTTTGATTTCTTCCATCATATCTCCCTGGTAGGCTACAGGTTCAGCTGGATGCAACTGCTAGGACGACACACACTGCCTCAGATACAATGAGAGGCACTACTATTCACAGGAATAGTCCACCAAAAGGTGCAAAGCTAGACTGACAATTTAACCAAAGACAAGACTTACAGGCAAATTAAGTGAAGCACCTGGATTTTATCTTCACAATATCCATTTTCTTATGAGACTGACCTACTCATGAAAATCAAGGGTCACCCTTTAAGAACTCTTCAGTTTTGTGTTGACTAGCAGATGAAGGAACCTTGCTATATACATTATATAAATATATGAAGAGACAAAGCCTGTGCAGAAATTGAGTTGTATGCAGTCCGCATGGTGTTGACTTTAAAGGATTTTCACAGTAGGAACCAGCAGCAGGCAGCTCAGATACTTATACAAGAAAAGATCTAGTGTTTCACTTCTCACCAGGCTCAAGAGCAAAGAACAGTCCAAAGGCAACTCACTTGTCTACATGTCCTAAAAATATACAGCAACAAACTATTACACAGCTGTCCAGAGCCAAGCAACACAAATTATGAACTCACTCATGAAGAATAAATGCAAATTTACACAAGGAGGCTGTGAAAGCACCATTAGCTCCTACCTTCTGCCAAAGCACTGGCTGTGCTTGTGGCACCACACTGGGAAACAAGAGGCTTCTGGACGAACTGAAGCCTTAAGTCCACTGCTGCAAGCAGGAACATCCCTGGTATAGCAGTAAACCAACTCTTACACATCTCCAACACAAAGCTACATTTTGTGTGACAATGTCATCCAAACCAGCTCTAGAAAGTGCCTTCCTCTTTTCCTCCCACCACAGGAAACCTACATACCAGGTTCTTGTTCCCTGATTACCAGGTGCTCGAAGTAAACATGTCCCTCCACCCACCTGCGATGTATGGTCAGAGAGGAGGCATAGCTGAACCTTTCTTTGTGAACAAGCAGGACTCACTTCACTATTTTGTTACCAGAATCTTGTCATTAAAGCACAAATGTAGATTAATTTCCCACAATGGCACAGAAGGTCAAATTAGTTACCTTCCCATTTGTGGGAAAATTTCTAAAAAGCAAGTGATAGGTCTTTTCTGGGAGAATTTTTTTACCTTTGATTTTAATACTACTACAGCATGGCAAACAATGACACTTGCAAGTGAAACTTACCAAGCACAGGATGCAGTCAAAGAAAGGATCACAGCTATCTAGCCAGTAGCTAATGCACACAACTGGCACTGGTGCAAGCACTTAGTTTTCTTTCTGATTCACAAATGATTTCTGTATTTTTATCATTTTTGGATTATTTTAATCCATCTTTTTTAGGTAAACAGCTTTACATCTGCATAAGGTTTACATTGTGTTTTGAAAATATTGCAGTTATTAATTCATTGTAAGAATAAAAGAAAGTGCATACATTCTTCACATGCATACATGAATATATATTTGAGAACATGCAACACTGAAAGTAACCTTGTACCTCCATTACCACTCTCACAGTAAACTGCTGGCAGAACGTACATAACTTTCAAAAATACCAACTTCATGTCATCAATAAAGTGATTGCAAAAACTGTGTTTGCATCTAACTTGCAAAAATGCAGACGGCCAAGTACTGACCAAACATATCCAACTGGATGAGGATCTATCAGTAACAGATTAACCAGATCAAAGTGTACGTAACAGTCTCAGTGTGGTACGCTCTTGCTGCTAGTTTCAAAGTTCAAGTATGAACTTCTTTTTACTCAGAACACATGGTTTACGAATGAAGCTTGAATGAAAGAAGAATTTCAGAGAATATAAGGTAAGAGACATACTTTGAAATTAACCTAAGCATTTAAGTGTATACTGCATATAGGGGAGAAAAAAAATCCTTGGTTATGACTGGGGTAAAATAAAGAAAATAAAGGGAATACACAAACTCATGTCCTCCATGTATTCATCTTTTGTAACATGATAATATGACAACATATAGATTGATAAATAACTGATGGCAACCATTTCACAAGGTGTCTTTGAGGAAACAGGTTGGTATTCTTAAGAAAAAAAGGAACTGATCACGGAAAAATCTAGAAAAAACTCCTTTGGAATTCTGTAAGGAAGACCGTGTACAGAATTCAATGTTGTCTATAACAAAATTAATATGTTAACTTAATAGCTCTTGCATGTTTGGCTTTGTACTGAAGTGATTTCAAAAGATTGACTTGTGCATGGATTTAATATGAAGGAGAAATCCTGAACTGCTTATATAAGAATCTAAATAAATTAATCACAGGCAATTCCACTGTGAAGTTATTCATAATCTCTGAGAACTTACACACAGCATATTAAAAAAAAAAAAAAAAGTAAAGAAAACCCCCACAATTTTAACCAACCAAATCCTCTGAGAGAATTAATGTGCACCAAAGCCCCTTCAGACACTAGACTACGGAAAAGAGAACGAGTCAGCTTATTTATCAACAATTATACTAACTGGAAATAATACTCATCTCCTCTCTCTGTCCACCAGCCTAAACTTTTCTTTCCCACTGTGCCATGAGTCAAAAAGATTATAGACATTTCCAAAGTCTCAATTCGAACTTGAGTTAGAATCTGCAGCATTAGTTATTTCAGCTCCTCTTTTTTCATTAAGATATACTCTACATTTACATGAATCAGAAAGCCCTTTTGAAATATCTATTGCAGTTTTAGTGGTAGCTGAGAAAAGACATTCTAAGCTGCCCTCTGCTGTGGAAAAAGTGCTCCTGTGCTCCTTTAAACCTACTTTGCCCATACCATCTTTTTTATTTTTAAATTTTTTTTTAGTCCTAAGGAATATAGTCATCCAGTAACAGCAGCGTAGATTTATCACCATTCTTCTTTCCCTAGTTTTCCTCCTTAACATTCTCCCACGTGCCAATGCCGTTTTTCATGGTTGCTTCTCAACTCCCTCCCCTCCCTTCTTTGCTGCCTCTCCTTCCATTCATCTGCTTTACTTCTTCCTAAAGCTCTACTTGAACCTGACTCTTTCCCAGCTCTTCAGGCACTACCAACGCAGAAGTGCAACCTACCAGGCTTCTCTCGTAGCTGTGACATCTACCAGGGAGCCTCACTCCTTCTGAGCAGCAGGCTAGAGAAGGACAGCAAAGATCTGTCCTTGGACAGAGATAACGTGTGTGTTGTATTGAATGTCTACCTACAACACACATTCCTTGAATATTACAGGCAGGGAAGTTCACTCAAAGGACACTGAATTATGACATTTTTGCTGGATTGTTTAACTTGACTGAAACGGCTCATGCTATTTGATTGTCACTTAATTACAGGTTTGCAGATAAAGCCAAAGACAATGGTAGACAGCAATGAGATGACAATCAACCTTGTTGTCCTTGGAAGAACTCAGACTGGCAAAAGTGCTGCTGGGAACAGCCTGCTAGGCAGCTCTGACTTTGAAAGCCATCTCTCCCCAAGCTCAGTGACTACAAGCTGCAGCCTTGGACGCAGCTGCCGTATTTCGGGGATTACACGAAGAGATGGCTGTGAGCTAGCTCTCCGTGTTCGAGTACTCGACACTCCAAGCTACCCCCACAGCAGCCTGAGCAGAGATCAGGTGAGAGGTACAGTGCGATCAGCCCTGGCTCACCACTTCAGGGAGGAAGGTCTGCATCTCGCTCTTTTAGTCCTGAGGGCTGACTTACCTCTGTGTCCGGATGAAAATGACCACACAATTCAGTTCATCCAGGTAATGAATAGGGAGAAGTCTCTGTCGTAATGGCAACTCTTTTTATCTTCGGTTGAAAATATCTATGGAGGAGTTCTGACTGCAGAAGTGCATTGGAGAATGCAGCTGAAAACTGGAACTCTTTCCAATCCGCCAGCTGAAATATACACCATTCACAACTCAAACACTGTACACACTGTAGAAACACTTATCACACTGAACCCGAGAAAGAAGAGGCAAGAACTGCTATCTACTGTACTTGGATAACAGAATTTAGGAATCAAATGTATCTATCACAGCAAGCTTGTTTACTATGATAGCTCTAGCTTGTCGAAGAGAAATGCTATTTGAAGTAAAAATCTGGTTACCTCACTCTTCCTGCGGTCTGTATAGGATAAGAGCACAGCCCATAGCAGAGAACGACTGCTGCAAAATCATATAGACAATCTCTGACTGACTGGGGACAAGGATGCTCAGCTCTGTCCTGCACTGTCACTACTGCTGTATCTGTTCAAGAGAAAAAAACTAGAAAGTTAGCATAAACTTACTCTGGCAAAGGAAAATTTCTAACATTACTGACTTGAAGCAAATATTTTTAATCTCTGAGGGAGAAAATTCTTGGAAGTAGGTAAGATATACGGGAAAAAGAGACACTAAAATGAACGTCTCTCTCCTCAGTGGAAAATTTTTCATTACCATGTATATTCTACTTTGGAAGAGAGACTAGCAAAGGGATAGTATTGCCCAGTTTATCTACCTATTCAAATGAACTAGGTTTGTTTATGTGTTACAAATAAACAAAGGCTTTCAATTACTGTCAAAGCCTTCGTATTACACTTCACATCCATCCTACACAAATGAACTTTCTAAAAATCTTTAGGACTTGAAGGTACTTCCTGGTCCACCAAGCATTATATCTGCAGCAACATCATTGTCTAAAAATATCATACATACATACATATAAACACATGTATTAATATATAAAAATAACGTTTAGAATGTGTTTGAGTTGTTCTCCTCTTCCTTTTGATTACTCTGTACTACTAGACTACTCACTTTTCTGGTAGCTTGAGAGTTTGTTTTAATTTCCAGTGCACTTATATTCATTGCCAGATTACATATATTTGTTCTCAGTGTTACCCTTTTACTTTATACAGTTCTCCATTCCTCTAAACTTCATGGTATTTAAGAGGAATCAATATTTTCCTCTAATATTTTTACTTTAAGCCAATGAAAAATCATTTTGAGATTGTTTTGGATCAAGTCTCTGTGGCCACTCAAAGCATGAGATGCCACCATACTTTTCTCCTTTAATGGAGCTCTAAAAATCCCCACTAGAAATTAAATAAAGCATATTAAAATAGAAAAAAAAGGGAGAAAGCAACACTTGTTTCTTAATTGTAACTTATTTTAGTTATTATTCCCTTAAAAGACTGATGCTATGACTTCATCAGCCACAAAGAGATGGGGCAGGACAGCTGTCTGAGCGCTGGGATTATGAACAGCAATGGCTGTGTTTCAGCACGGCATTCCAAGAAGACATTGCCACGAGGACTACACCTTTAGCAATCAGGAGTTCTCACAACAGTCCCCTACATATTAGGGATGGTATATCAGTAATTCATACAGAACACTACCAGCAATTAAATTTCCCTGGATTTTTTTTATTTCAGTAAATAGACTAAAGAATTAGGAGAGCGGCAGATACTGATTTCAGAACTAACATTAGTACAAACTTACCTGAGTCCTCAGAAAAAAAATTCCCTCCCTTTAAAACTAGTATCTCAACTCTTCTTTAGACAGCCTATGCCAAGACATAGAAAGCACGTATCTTGCAGTTTTTTTCATCCCTAACATCTAAAACAGATTAACCACTACCAATATAACATTATCTTCCTTCTAACTCTGTGCTTACCTTGGGAATACAATAATATCCTTTAAAGCAGTTTTCTGCACTTAAAACATTTAGGCTACGGTTTTTGAGGCAACTGCAAGCTGGACTTCAGTAATAAAGTAGTCTTCTTTTCTCACTCACAGGAATTAGCATGATTGTACTAAAGCTGCAATTTCATTTACATTTGTAATTTGAAGCCCAGTGTCTTAACTCATACTTCTTTTTTTCACACTGACAAAAAGCCACCTTGTTTTCCTCATTCCCTTCCATCGGATGAACCACTGTAGTTAAAGAATTTCTCTGGCCTGTAATTTAAGCAGATACACTTGTGTTTTTCCTTCACTGCTGAGAACAGTTCGACTTGAGGGGATACAGCTGTTACTGAAATTAGTGTTACATAAAAATGTTTTATTTATTTATTCAATGCAAGGTAATTTATAAATTTTTTTTCAAAGAGCTTTAAAATAGTGTAGAAATGTGAATATGTAGAAACTGATGTAAACTACTTAAATTTTACATATTATTTACGATGATGTGTGATGTAGCTAAACAACCATTTTCATTACTTACTTATATAATTTTTAACTGAACCAACTCTATTAACACCTGTAGCTGGATAACACAGAACTGTTACTACTGCATAACCACACACTCCCACTAGAAGGGGATGTCACTGTCTTTACAGGTCAAAACCCCCAGAAATTTCAGCAACTCGGACGGCATAAACTGAATTACTGCCAGGAAAAGAACTGTCTGTTAATACAGAAGTATATGAGGTGGGAGTGGGTAAACAAGAGAAGATAACTATTTGAGATTTGTCTTTCATTACAGGAACTTCTGGGTCCCACATGGAAGGATTTCACTGCAGTTTTACTTACTCATGCAGACAAGGCAGAAGCAGCTGGATTCAGTGAGGAAGCCTATTTGCACAGTGCCTCAAGTACCCTGTTGTCACTATTGAGCTCAGTACAGCACAAATACATTTTCCTAGACAACCAGAAAAGCATAATTAAAGAGGAACGAGCTATTGTCTTAAGAAAGCTCTTGAATTTTGTAAGACAAAATAATTATCGAGTGCTTCTACTTTAACATGGCAAGCAATACAATTAGCTTTCAGTTGCTCATTGGTCTATTCTCTATCATTTATAACATTCAATAGAAATAAAATAGGAGAAAAGGCAGCAGGCAGAACCTTCCACACCCACATCAAATATCTTTGAGCGTAAAACTGGAAATATCTCTTTAGATTACCAAACTACTTGCCTTTCATAGGGTACCTTGCATTACTACGTCCAGAAGCCTAGCTTCAACCACACAATCAGAACAAGCCAGTGCCCTAAATCATACTTCTAATATGTTTGTAGTTAGCAGTAAGATTTTATGCTACACCTGATTGTATATTGCAGTTCATTCAGAACACAGATCTGGGGGGGGGGAAAGGTAATAAATGCACATAAGTTCAGGCTGTAAGGAGTAAGGGAGTCTTTCAATTTTTTGAGCTTTCAGAAGTTCCTCTGAATGTGAGAATGATGTCTGTTCATCTTTTTTTGTCCTTGTTCCTTTTAATTTTATATCATTACCATTTTGATTTTGTCTCCGAGCTTACTGGATGAAGTTCAAAGCCTGTGAAATTCAGGTTGGGTAAGTTTTTTTATTTCAGTGGTTAGAAAAGTGCTTACGGTTTGAGTAGTGAGACAGCAGACAATTAAATAGTATATGCTAAAATACCTGATGCATTTCTAAATAGTTACTTTAAAGGCTTATTGCTAATTGATCTAAGATGATTACTTTCATATTATTGAAAGGCAAGAATTAAAACAAGTAATTTGAAGATATTACCATAGCAGTTTTGAATTATTCCATAATAATGTATTAAAAGTAGTCACATCAAAGCTACTTCTGTTAAAATCAAAGCACATTTTGTATAAATTATTACTAATAAAGATACATTAAAACAACAGAAAACTTATTTGTGTTCTGAGCTGGAAAGTGACGGGGTTTTTTTGTATTTGACTAACATTTTTTGGCAATCTTTTAGCTACTCATTCTTTTGTAGTACTATCTGTCATTTGGAAGGAACTATTGAGGTGGAGAAGGTGAAACGAAAGAACTATTTTAGCAAAGCAACATCTTTAGTATATGTCAATTTGTATATACCAGGACATAAAGGGCCATAGTTTAATATTCCCATTACAATTACCCACAGACTACTTAGAAAACACAGACAAAAAAAAAGTTGTAGAAGCTTATAATATATCTAAAAAATGCTTGAGAGAAGGAGTGAAACCTTTGAAAGATGACACGCAGAATGAAGAAAATCATAGTCTCCAACGACCAGCTGTTAGTGCTGTACCTCTTGAACCAAGGTTAGCTCAACAAGGAACAGGGCATGAAGTTTTCTTTATTGAGATGCTGTTGCTTCATGCATCCTCTTAACCTTTCAGTCGTCTGCAAAATATGAGTGCCAGCCCTTAGTTCCTCCATGAAAAAGGTTTGGCAATTGAGTCTTTAACACTGAGTGGTTAATGACTGCGGAGAACACAACCTCAAGGAGAGTAAATATGGAGCATGAGTAACGTGTTACAGATATAACACTCTGCATCTCTGGGAAAGGAATCAAACAAAAACAGTATTAGCCATGCATTTCAGAGGGGTTATATATTCATGTTTTTATTGTGCTCGCATTACTTTCCATGTCAACACCTGAACAAGCTGCTAACAACCACTTATTTAATTCCGCTGTTTGCCATGGTCTCTGCCCTGCAGACTCCTTTCCCTTCCACTTCAAATGGAACTCCTTTGTACGTAGCAACACACTGGTCATTGGTATGAAGATCTGGCTGGATTTGCTCCCACATCTTCTTCTTGGGATTCAGTTCCTTCTCGGGATCTCCTGTTTCAAAACAAAGAATAACCTAATAGCACACAATGCAGAAGACAGAGCTCTATGTATGCACACACTTGTGAAAGCCCACACAGCATCTCCGTACAAACTTCTAAGGGAACAAAGTATTATCTGTGAGTCTCAACATGAAAACTTTAATCTTAATTACAGACTGCCTAAGATTTGTCCTTCAGATCCTCTCTCAAAGTGCTGGTCTTTCAGGGGAAAAATAACCATAAGTAGCAGATCACAACTACTGTCAAAAGAAAGAAATCAAACCATCGCTAGTTGTTAGTTCACAAAATTTACCTAACAGCAAAAGGATTTCTAAGAATTAAGTACACGTGGACTGTTGAATACTACAGGGCAACATATTACTCACTGAGACACAGCTTTGTCTGCATCTGAAGTTTAAGAATCAATTAATTTTCAGAATGTATATCAATGGAATTTTGCAGGTGCCCTTACAGGTGAGAAACATTCAACTTAGACAAGAATAGTACAAAGTTAGAGTACTAACATATAATTTTAACTCCAGGTTTCAACACTGTTCTGCAATTATTCGTACTATCTGGGGAAAGCTCTGCTGTCTAAAATAACAGAAGCATTGTACTTCAGTAATTTGGTCCCATTTCTATAAGTCTCTTCCCTGTTTCCACGTGTACAGGATGGTAAGCTACTGACCCCCTGGAGGTACAATCTATCTGAAGATCTCTAACAGCTACAAAACACAGGTTTCTTCTAGTAATATTTTAAAATACAAAACCATTACTCAGAAAAGTGAAGTATTTCAGAGTCAAACACTTTTCCTGTTTATTTTAAACAAGCATTAAATGCAAAATATAAGCATTACACAACTAAGCTAAACAAGATCTCTTGTGCTAAAGATTTATACTGCATAAACTGTTGCCTGCCAATATAATCTAGATTAAGCGAGAAAATCAATTCACTGTACCCTTTCTTTTCTGTTCAAAGGTCAAGTGAATTTCATTTCTGAATTTTAACACAATACAGATTCTTTTAAAGAAAAACATGATTTTGTTAAAAAAGAAGTTATTTAATTATAATGCTGTTGGGTGCTCTTAAACTCTTTTGTGTAACACAAAGATAGGACAAAGGAAAAAATGCAAGACTTGTTTGAAACATAACTAGAACACATTTAAATGTGAAGGGGGTGCCATGCTATTTCACTGTTGATACACTGTATGTATTTTTACTGGCTAGGAGTGAGCTGTTGATACTGTTCTGCCCACACAATTGAAACCTTAAGAACCAGAGAATACAAGAATCCAACAATAAATCCTACTAAACAGATCCTCCTTGAGATCCTCTCAGAGGAGCCAGAAGTTGCTAAAAGCAAATGAGAAATTCTCTGTGTGAGCAGAATGTCAAGTACTCACATCTTCCACTACTCAACGTCCCCAAAAGCTCCTGAAGAAAAAAATCCCTGTAGCCCCACAGTACAAGGTATATGTTTATAGTATTCTTTGCTGGCTGACCAACATGAGGAATTGAACTACCCTCATTCCAACCTCCCTTATTTTCTTCTGCACATTTCCAGTGACTCAGCCTAACCACATTCTCAATTCTCGCAATACTAAGTTACCTTAGCCTGGAGACAGGTCTAACTTCTGTAGCTTCTTCATCTGCAGCTGCACAGGGGAAGCACACCAGACCAGGCTTTTGCGTTACGCAGGCTAGTGTTGCCTGAGCAGGATTCAGTAATGCAGGCCATTTATTGCACAACTGCAGTGCATTTAATATTTGAAAGAAAAACTGCAATAGCATTAATAACCGAAGCACTCAGAGTTAATTGTGCATTTCCACAAAAATTAAAATCCTGCTCAATACTTAAGTTCACCAAGATAGACTTGGATTTAGACCAAAGTGAATGCATACAAACTAATAAAATCATTAAATAGAATGTTAAATGATCCATTGTGCATTTCCTTCCCTCCCTCAAATATAAAAAGCAAGCAATTTTTTTTCATTAAGAACAAAACCTGACTTTTATTATAAAAAACACATTTTGGATGCTAATAAGTTTCTTTGGAATCCCATGTCAACTCTCTTGGGGTCTGTGGTGAGATCATATTAGATTAGCATAGGCACCAATTTTAACCACTACCAGAGTTTTCATCTGCGCATTTTCCTAAGCTTTCCCCTCATCGTATTTTTCCTCCAGAAAATATTCTTTAGAAGAGCTCCTAAAAATAAAATAAATTCAAATTTGTAATGGATTAATAAGCTTCCCACTCTAAATAAACAGAGCCAAATAAAAGGTTCTGTTTGTTAAATATGTCATTTGGTCTAGCAGTTTAAATACTATAAAAGAAATTTTCATAATAAGCAAGAAACCACTTTTTAATAGCTCAGCATCCATGAAAAGACCTTATGAGATGTTAACACAGCTCAGCCTACTGCGGAGTATAACTATACAAGCGAAGGGAAGAATCCATACACCAAAGCCTTCCTTAAAGAAACTTGGTAAACACAGGCTAAACACCACACTGCAGTTTTAGCCCTTTTTCTTCTTAAGAGCTAGATATTGATCAAAATACCAGAGATTCTTAGAGCAGAACTAGTATCAAATGATTTACGTAATAGACTTGTGGTTCCTGTGGCACTTTTGCATTTAAGAATTTTGACAAAGCATCACTCACACTGCTACCAGAAAGATTTCTCCGTTAGCTGTGAAAACTCCAGTAACTGTGTGGGAGAGCACATTATTTACCGTATTTACAGACATGGGAAAGAATAATTTTTCTCTGGCTTATATAAGTCAGACCTTTTCTACTCGTGTTTGATACAAATTTGGTAAAGTTCTTAATACAAAAAAGGCCCAACAGATCTTGAAGATTCATGTATTAGAGTACAAAATGGTGCTATAGTTAAAATAAATCGATTGCAAGCTGCTTGACAGACAGCTGTTTTAGAGTTTTACTGTTGCTTCCATAAGCTTTCATACTTCAAACTAAAATCAGACCTAGATGTCCTTCCTATTTTCATTTCAATGACTCAAACTCAATGTTTACAATTGAAAAGTGCTCTTAAATTTTTTTTTTCAGAATGTTACAATTTAGCAGTTACATGAAACGGCATCTGACATAGCAAGGATTCTGCCTTCCTGATATCAGTGTCAGTAAAGTGCCAGAATGCTTTTGATTAGACAGCAGCTAGGAAATGTGAGATTTTAAGACACAAAAGCTAACTAGGAGATAAAGATATACAACCCCATTAATCAAG
>VXAV01000074.1:280339-302726 GCA_013399715.1 Alectura lathami
GGTTCTCGTGGGCCCACTTTTCCAGCCTGTCCAGGTCCCTCTGGATGGCATCCCTTCCTTCAGGGGTATCAGCTGCACCACTCAGCTTGGTGTCATCAGCAAACTTGCTGAAGGTGCACTCGATCCCACAGTCTAAGTCGTCAATAAAGATGTTGAAGAGCACCGGTCCCAAGACGGACCCCTGGGGTACACCGCTTGTGACTGGCCTCCACCTGGACGTAGAGCCATTGACTACAACCCTTTGGCTGCAACCCTCCAGCCAGTTCTTTATCCAATGAACAGTCCACCAACCAAATCTGTATCTCTCCAGTTTAGAGATAAGGATATGGTGTGGGACCGTGTCAAAGGCCTTGCACAAGTCCAGGTAGACGACATCCGTCGCCCTCCCTTGGTCCACCGATGCCTTCACTCCATCATAGAAGGCCACCAGATTGGTCAGGCAAGACCCGCCCTTGGTGAAGCCGTGCTGGCTGTCTCAGATCACCTCCTCATCTCGCATGTGCCTTAGCATCTCCTCCATACACTGTGTGATGTAAAAGAAGTGAAACAATATTCCCCACACATGGCTTCTTGTTTAGACATTCTTTTCAAGATAAGAAAGTTACATCCAGTTTCCATATAGGGCTGTCCTGTTTGAAAGACATCCATGATTTTTTGAATGAGTAATGATATGTAGGGTATAAAGAAATGTTTAAGAAGTGCTTACTTGAAATAAGCAACTCTGATACTCTTTCATCCGAGAAAATTCACCTATTACCATAACCTAAATGCCCTTCATCAATGTGAACTAAACTCCCTTTTCTACGAGTGGTCACAGCAGCAAATTTAATTCATTATCATAGCTCCAGTAGAAGGATGAAATTAAAATTATACAATTAGCTATGAGCATCCTATTTCCCTATAGGAAATTAGAGCCTGTCACCAAATAAAGAGAATGCAGGGAAGCATGTGTACACCCATGTATACGCAGCAAAACATCCAAGTGCAACAAGAGCTGCACTTCTCCGGCCAGAGTCAGCCCAGGAACAAAATCCAGAGAAGCACCACAGATGAAGGCTGCAAGAAGTGCAACTAAGAGCATGGAAACTACCAGAGAGGAAACAGATTAAGTGACATAAACTAAGAGGGTTGAGATGTTTTGTAATTTTGTCATTTCTGAGACTAAAACCAGAACTCTACAGGTTAGCCACTTTGTTAGTTGATCAGGATACCTACAATAGATGTTGACCTCCACAGAAATATCCTGTTCAAGGCTTCTATTTAATATTCATGCTATACTTCAACTTTTTCTAACGCTCATTGGAAGGAGAGAAGGCAAACAGATTGCTCTCCTAATTCAAACTACTTACGGAGGATGATAGGAAATTCAATACAAGAAAGATGTTTTTTCCATACCAACCTGGTACTTGTTCTGTAGCCACTGAATACTAGAAAAGAACAGTTAGTTGCCTGCTTTCATTTTAGGTCTCTGCTTTCATTTTTACAGGTCTGTGGAATATTGATATATCAAAGGCTACAGTACAGCAAAAAAATATAAAGTAGTTTATAAGCCAAGAAAAATAAATCAATAAAACAGATCAGTGCCCTACCTCCACAATATTCGAACCCTGAAAAGCTGTACAAACCAATTCACATCAAACTAAAAATAATTTGCATAAGATAATGATTTTAAGACATGTATCCAAGTAATAAGACAGGCACCATCAGACTATTGGACCTCACTGCCTTTAAGGATTTTTCTGGGGAGGGAAAAAAAAAAAAAAAAGCAGCATACCTGCAGAATGTAGAGGAGTTGCATTTGCCATGTATCTATGTATTAAGTGAGCATTTGCAGCTTTACAGCCTTTGTCAGCTTCAAGTTCTTTCAAGACTTCAAGAGCTGACACACGACTACTCCCAATGTGGCTGTATGAGCTGTTTTTTTCACTACCCAGAATGATGTAAAAGCATTTCCATAAATTAAATGATTTACATCTATCACAGTTAAGAAAAAACAAAATACCTTTTTTTTCTACTTTCTCCTTCTTTTTCTTTTCTTCATCTTCACCTTTAACGTGATCTTTGGAGCCAGGAGATGATGCAGCTGCTGTGGGTTGTGGAACATCTTCTGAAAATGAAGCTGTAGAAACAGTTGTACCAGGAGGAACTGTAATCTGTTTTACTGAAAATTAAGAATACATAAATTAGAAGGGGTGGCTAAAACTTGGGAAAATGTGACATTTTAAGTTTCCAATATTAATGAAAAAGTAGAAAGACGTGAAAATTTTGCTTAAAATACCTAAAGAACCACAACTGCTGAGTAGTGAAGCATAACATTACAAAACAGACATCAAAAAAACAGTACGACTATTCTGATCACTTGTTCCGATGTTAAGAAGAAAGCCTTTGACTATGCATTTTTTAAATTGGGGAAAATGCTAAATACAACAGCTATATGCAGATAAACTTTGCTATAGCTTAATTCAACACCTAGCTACCTTTGCTACTAACTCCTTATTCCTCATTTGTGTTTGTCTCATTTCAGTTTTTACTTTACAGTATGACAAGAGCTAAGAGCTACCCTGTAATTTTCTTCCTACAAGATCATTTTTATATTGAAATCAGATCACTCCAACTCTTTTTTTTTTTTCTGAAAACTAACCAAACTGAGCCTGATTAACCTCATTCTATGAAACTATCTGCAGCCCCACAATTGTCTGTTGATACCATACTTCCCTAAATACTCCACTTTTCCTTCATATTTCTTTTTACACTGCTGACACAGAATTCCAGACACCTAACTATCTATCTCATGAGATGAAAGCATAAGAATCACCTTCCTCCTACGTTATACTCTTCAGAAGACCTGATTAATGCCGTTTAGCCTGGAGAAGAGAAGGCTCCAGGGAGACCTGATAGCAGCCCTCCAGTACCTGAAGGGGGCCTACAGGAGAGCTGGGGAGGGACTCTTTAGGAGGGCATGTAGAGATAGGATGAGGGGTAATGGCCATAAACTGGAAGAGGGGAGATTTAAGCTAGATATTAGGAAGAAATTCTTTCCTGTGAGGGTGGTGAGACACTGGCACAGGTTGCCCAGAGAGGCTGTGGATGCCCCCTCCCTGGAAGTACTCAAGTGCAGGAGGGATGGGGCTCTGAGCAACCTGGTTTAGTAGCAGGTGTCCCTGCCCATGTCGGGGGAGTTGGAACTAGATGATCTTTAAGGTCCCTTCCAACCCAAACCACTCTATGATTGTATGATTGTACTAGGTAACCATCATTAATGACTGATTGACAAATCCTTTTAGCATCACTACAATTCCACATTCTGCATTCATGCTTCTTTTTACACTTCAGATATTTAATAAGTTTTCTGAAGAATTGCACTCTCTCCAAAACAGATTATTTGCACAAGTTACTTTCTTACTTTTTAAAATGTCTTTTGCATTTGACATTTTGCTGCACCAGCAACCACTTGCTTGCTGTTCTTCTTGCTAAGATGCACGTGAAGCCAAGTATTGATTTCCTTACTCTTTACATATAGTATAATCCCATAAAATACACAGAATACTCAGGGCTATCAAGAAGTGTTAAATATTCAGCAGTTTTCAAGTATTAAAGTACTTACTGACATCATTCAAGCTTGGGGCTCTTATAAAAGGCATAATTACAAAACCAGTTCTAAGTCTGATGAAGACTTGGCATACGTACCCATTATGCTTGCAGCTTACTTAAACATTGGAAGCTGGTAACTTGCCATAGGCATGGAATTTCAGAAAATTCAAAGTTTGTAAGAGACACACACAACAAGATAAAGAAGTAAAATAGCACAAGACAAGAGCAAGAACTAACTAGACCTAAGCTGTATAAGGGCAGGCCTTGTTTCCCCACCTCCATTTCGAATTTCAGCCTGAATCAGCTCCTGTTTCAGCCCCTCAATTTCTTTTTTCAGTTTAGCATTTTCCACACGGAGTTTCTTCTCTTCTCGGAGCGATGCCTGCAAGACTGCAAGGTGACACTATATTAAAACAGTAGGCTTGAATACTCAGCATTCACCACTTGGTAAGCAGAGGGTTTATTTTAACAGAGAAGTGAAACGTGCTGAGCCAAACATCAAAACATTTGAAGGAGTTCATTATTACAGATATTTTGGAATTATTATTACAGATATTTTGGAAAATTGGCTTTTTTTTTTTTTTTTAAAACACAATACTTTAGTACATAAGTTGCCTCTCAATAGTAAGCTTTTCAGTCTCCTAGATGGATTCATAAGAGGAAATTCCAAGAAAACTCCTAAAAAAGTTCAAATATGTTTGTAATATGGAGCGCCTTCACTCACTGATACGATTTACATGAACAATCCAATTTGGAGGTTATGATACTCTTGAGAGAATCCCATAGTGGTTAAAAAGCAGTAACATGTTCTTGCCAATGCATAGTCTCATATCGTTCCCAACTGCTGTTCTCCCCCAAAAATGGAAAAGTGTTCTATCAGATGTCCATGATCTTTTTATGCCATTACTTTCCTTCACTCATGCTTTTGTATTTCTGAATAAGTAGCTTCAAAAAACCCACAAGACAGCGAAGCGATGCTACTATTACAAGCTTTATCTCGGAGAATTTCTAAGGCTGACAGCACTAATGAAGTCCTTCATGTTCTCATTTTTTCCTATGAGCATTTAATGCTAACCATCTGGTTAACAAGTTTATCATACAGGAGAATTCCTTACTAGCTTTCTCCTTGAGCAGAGCAACTTGCTGTTTGAGGTATTCAATAACTTGATCAGCCTCTGCACCCTTCTGCTCCAGTCTGTTCAGCACTGCGTTGTTGGCTGCCATCTTTACCAAGAAACGGGCTAAAAACCTAGATAAATAACAGTCGAAAATTAGTTACTTCTTAATGTAATTAAGAATTAATGTAACAGACCCATCTCTTACCACAAGCGACAGTTCTAAAATCAGTTGCTAAGTAAGAAAATCTACCAAGTGAACAAGCTGGGTTCCTACCTCCTAGTGCAAAGCCCAAACAAAAAGCAATGTCAAACAGAATCTGATGTTTGACAGCTGCTTTTAAGTATTTTGGGAGAAAAGCATCTTTTCTTCCCAGCTGCAGAAAACATGTTCTTGCTTCATGAAAAAGGAAAAATTCCACCTTCTGAGAAAGAAAAGCCTAAAGATATGTTGTGAATATGCAGGGGGGGGAAAAAAAAAAAAAAAAAAAAAAAAAAAAAAAGAAACAAAAGGGAAAAAGTGGTTCTCAATTTTATCTGACAAATTTATTAAGTGCATCCAGAATTTTATTGAGAGTAAGAAAATAGATACAACCCTCAAAAATTCCCAAACGTTTCTAATAAATTGATTCAGAACATACAGAATGCTTTATCCATTGTGGTTGTACATGCACTACAAATTTAGTTATTTTACTTTTAAGCAGAATTCAACAGCATTTTTACTCATCTCTGATTAATGCAACTTCTACTGCAGGTTTCTAACTCAGTTTTATTTTACCCATGATTTTGATAGCCTCAATTTGTTTCCAACAAAATGGAAGGTCAGGCACCAAGGTAATACAAAAGAACAGTAAGTGTAAGAGAACAAAGAAATGCTGCTTCATCTTCTTTCAGAATACTCAGCTTCTTATACTGGGCTTTTCTAATGGTCCAGAGACCACCTGTGCCTTGAGGACAGCCCTTATTTGTCAAATCCTATCAAGTATGGTCCGCTTCCTTCCCTGTGACATTTGCATCTAAACATAAAGGCTCAAACATTACGAACAGAATGGTGAAATACAATCACTTATATCTGCAAGATATATGATAAGATTCCCTCTGCCCAGTACCTACAAGATAAAAGAACCTGTGCTAACAGCTGCCTTATCCATAAATCAACAATGAAAACAGATAAGAGGTGGGAAGGAAGGATGCCTTACAGATTTGCACAAGTAACAGTGATGTAATTCCTATAAATTTGCCCATCAACTGCAACTAAGGGAAGAAATGGTAAGAAAAGTGATCCCGATCCACGTACTCAATCTCAAACCTTATCAAAGCCTCCCAGAACCTTTTCTCATATCAAGTTGGCAAGAAAGCTTCCCATTTTAAGACTATTCTGACACTATGACCTAAGCCTGTTTTTAACATAGGAATATTTTCTGTTGGGGTTTGCAACAGAAGCTGCACTGATGACAGAACAGCTTAAAGGTAACTGAAAGGTGGACGGGTACAACCACACTCCCACAGTGGCAACACAGCCCCTTGGTTGCACCCTTGCTGGCAAATTCCACTTCATGCCTGATGGACAACACAAGAAGTCAGTTCTTCAGAGCCATACAGCACACTTCCCTGCCCTCCCCTTTCTTAAATAACAAACTACCAAAGGTGACAGTGAATTGGGAACAGGGCAATTAAAAGTTCTCAAATTCACAAAGCCATAATGCCGCAGCAGTCTGACAGATGATGCATGGGGCGCATTCCTCCTGCAAGCAATGAATGAACAAACATCTTTCCTTCTCTGCCATCTGGTACAACGGATGTCTGTTTCACACACATCGATTTCCTAAATGATGGAAGCCAACTACCATCCTCTGGCTGCCAGCCAACCCACAACAGGTTTTTCTTTTAAAAGCAAGAAACCCTCGTGGACAGAGGAGCTGTAACAATCACCTCCCTGGAACAACTGAAGTAATTGTAATATTCAAATTCATCTCTGCATTGAGAAAATAGTTTTTCCATGTGCACCATGCAGGACCTATTATTTCTGAAGCCTGAAAAAAATGGAGGTTTTAAAAAGGAAAAAAGACATTTCAATGAGTTACTGATTTAGATGTCAAATGGAAATAAACATAAAAATATTATGGCACAACACAGCACAATACAAAGCCTGGGGTATTACCGTCTGCATACCAGTAAGATCTCTTGCAAGCTACAAATTCTCTCAGGGGAACACAACACTAACAGTGGAAACATTGCCAACAGCAACAGAAATGCTACTAAAACTTCAAAGTGAATAGAATTGGTACATTTTCTAGGTTTTAGCCAAGTTGGCTAATGAACTGAAGATCTGGAAATAAAGCTACATGATTACAACGGGTAGACATTTTCCCACTTGTCAAATAAATTTCTGTAGGCCTCGTACTGTAATGATAACACAAAGGAATAGGTATTTCCAACACTAGCACAAAGAGCCCACGGACTGAAACGAACTGCTGCACGAGCACACCGACCCATCAAGCAGTGTGATAAAGCTGTACTCAAAACGGGCATATTTTTTTTTTGTTTTGATTGAAGATCCACCCTTACTATAAAACACATTTCAAAATACTAGTACTGCAACAGTCGAAGGGTACAGTCGAAGGGTACAGTCTATAGTCTATTTTTTTCCTATCCTTTATTTCCTTTGCCCATCCCACAAGAAAAGTTATTGGTGATACACAAACTACAAGAAAGAAAAACTGGAAAGAATTGTAACTTATTACAAATATGTCCTGACCTATTTGTTTTTTTTGTTTGCTTGTTTGTTTAATTTGCTTGTTTGTTTTACAGAAAACATTCCAGAAGCCAACTGAGTTGTGTCTAATTTGCTGCTTTCCCTTCTTCACATAACAGCTAGGAAAAACAAGTAAAGGGTAGCTGTAGCAGCGGAACAGACCTTCCAAAAAGTCCAACTGCCTGCAGCTACCTGGTTACTCAGCAAGAGAAACTGCTCAACTTCAGAGCTCCGACTCCTGCTTGGTTACCTGCAAGACCTTAAGCACTGTGCGCCCACCTACAGTTCCACATTCTTAGAATTCAACCTTCCAATGAAACACGCAGCTCTTGCAGTTATTCATGAAGTTATGTATCAGTATGGAAAAGTTGTTGAATTTCTCGACGTTCCGTCTGCTGCCTTTAAAGAGCCACCTGTCTTTTCTTCAACAGAGAGCACTGCTTGTTGTGGTCTGCATAGGAACATAGTAAAACAGGCACTTGTTTCCCAAGAACACCCAATATAGAAGGGTCCTCATGTGGAACAGTCCCAAAAGTGGAAAGCTTTCTATAATAAAAAACGTTACCTATATAGTACAAACTACCCCAAAACGTCAATGTTTTACACCAGTTTACCAAAATTGGCCTAGACATTAGACTATGTCCAAATCAAAAAATGAACAAACCAAGAGGTCAGTAAAAACCTAAGCCTTGTTGTACCTTACTCTCCAGTATTATCTGTTTCTGAAAGAAACAAAAAACCAAAACCCCCATAAAATTAATGACAAGATTTAGAACAAACTCCAAAAATTGGTTTTGGAATCCATCCATAGTCCAAACATGGAACCAATTACTTTCCACTATTGGAAAAGCAATCATTTGACCAAAAATCAGAAATTGGAAGGCAACTGACCCCCAAAACCTAAAATAATTAGCTCCAAGCATTCAATTTTCCAGCTGCAAGTCTTATTTAAAAAAAAAAAAAAAAAAAAGTCTGTACTTGTAAGTTCTCAACTTATCTTGCTATGCTTTTTTAATGTCAATACACAGAGAAAGATTACTAACTGCATAAGATCTGAACTGCAGGCTGCTAAGTAAGACTTATTACCCACAGGGCAACGTGTTCCCTGATTATGCACCGAGTACATCTATAACAGTAACACAGTTTTTATTTCACCATTTTCAAGCCATTAAGTTTGATTACACTGTTATCTTACAGGCATCTTACTTTTTGTCCTTATTCTTCTTGTCCTACAGGCCTTACTGCAACACTATCAAGTCCACGTGCATTCCAGTTTTCACCCTGGGCACGTGCTGGGACAAGAAAGTTGTCAAATTTTGCCTCAAATACTATAAAAAGAAACAAACTCATCACAAGTGCCTATTTCTCCCCTCTTCCTCTCCCATATACGCACCCACCTGCTGACAGTCAGAGGTGGAACTGGCAAGCTCGCTGCACGAGGCTCCAGACAGGACCTGCTGCCGGCCGGAGCTGAGCCCTGCGCAATGCTGGCTGCACCTCTGGGAGAGCAGCTTGGAGGCAATGGAACACTGATGTGCAACAGCAGCTGGGAGAGAGGAGAGCAGAGTGGTGGAGTTTGGCTGGTCATTGGTGTGAAATCACCGCATGCAGAAAACAGAAGTTTGTAGAAACACTTTTGCTGTTTAACTGAAATGCTCTGTTCATGTTTAAGAGTGTCAGCATGAAGCAGAACCTGTGGGACCTTATCCTAAAAGTTACCAACAACACAAAGACAATGAAATTTCTCCAGTGCTGAATAAAATTCACTAAATTAAACTACCCAAAAATATTTATGGCAATTTCTCTTCCTAAGGTTTTGATCTTAAGCCTCAAGTAGCTCTCAGATGAACTCCCTTTTTTTCTTCCATGAGATGTTCAAGACGTGCCAAGGGTTTCAACTTGTACTGCAACATACTCTACTTTCTGTAGAAAATGAGCATCAACAACCACTTTGTTTCTGCAAAAAGTGTGTTCAAAGACTTCTCTCTGTGCATCTTTTTCTGGGATGGTCATTTCTGGCAGGCAATCTTACAAAAACCCATAAATGTTACAGAACATGCCAGCTGTTTGCCAGATTCTGCCTTCCTGTGTTCTACACTTCTGTGAGCTGTCAGGACACAGCGAAGCAGATTTAAGAATCTCACATCACACCTTTTTATTCTGCAAGTAAGGAACAGTAGTGATCAATCAAAACAGAAGAAAAATAGAGTGAGAGTATGCTATCTTTTGCTAAAATGATAGCTCAGTGCAGTGAGGAGATTCTGGTGACAGGAGAACACAGGGCAAGTTACAACAGAGTCAGGATTCACGCTTCAAAATGAATTTTCTCTTATAGGTTTCTCCCAATTCCTGATAAACTATTCCTGATGCTGTGAACACCTTTGGATGAGATTCGCAGTGCCTGATTTGATTTCACATTTTTGGTACGAAAACTTAGAGCTTAATTCTCAGAATGACACAAATATAAGTTATTAAACAACTGAAGTAAGCTCGGGCTGATCAGTTTTGAGATCAAATCTTAGTTTTCACTTGATCATCTCCCCACCTCAGTCACAGAACAGAAGATCTGCAGCAGCTCCCATCTGTCGTGGCAGCAATATTCCCTTGCACTTAGTAGCACACTTGTAATGATACACTTCTATTGATCAGACACTTAGGAAATCAACTACACCCAGTAAGTTTCAAGCACATGCCTATCACTACCACTCAATTCTCAAGAAGTTGGGTCTTGAACTAGATTTGTATCCCTGTTACACAGCGAAAAGTGCAGTCATGGCTTCTACATTCAAATATTCCAGGAAAGACAACTGAGAATGAATTTTTAGCCCTCAAAAGACAGAAGAATGAGTTTTACTCATCTGAAATAGCTATGATCACACACATTTTCATCTGTGGAGAAATATACTTCCTCAACCGCAAAATTAAGTAGAACAAGAAGCTGCTCACAGAGCTTTCAGAAAATGTGCTTTTGAGCCCATAACGAGTACAGTATCAGTAAACAGCAATTTTAGTAATACTGAGAAAGAAAACTGAACTATCTTAGATCACTGGATACAATGTCTGCATTGCTGCAACTCCTTAATGACTATGAAAGCTGTAGTTTCCCAGTTCTAACACAGCAAAAAGACAGAAGGCACCCCATACATCCAGATATCATCTCATCCACCCTGAAACGACAAGCACATGTTAAGATTTAACTTCTCTGTCTTTCAGAACTTACCCGACTAGCTGTGCAAGGAAAGAGCACAGGTCTCCTGAGTCTCACATGGTCAAAGTAAGTTCTCAAAACTAAAAATATGCTTTGAAACCCTAAGCAAAAATGCATAAATGACCAAAAAGTATATCCTCAGCTAGGCTCTTCTCCACATGAAGCAAAGGAGGCACACAAAAAGTTTTTTTGGCAGAATGACAGCAAGCTCTTGAATAAACACAGCTAGCAACGATAACAGATTTAAAATAAACCTGTATTTTTTAAGATACCAAAATTCTGAGCATTATTCGTAATTTCAGTGTAAAAACTCAAAATCTAGGAATAATTACTACATCAGTCACTACAGAATCTCGTTTTTGACGCACAGTACTAGGTCAGTGATCACCTACAAGGTGCTACATGTGTGGCACTGTAAAACATCAAACAAAACGCTATTATCTTGTATTCTGCTAAATGAAAAAATGCTGCTTTTCATGAGAGAAAAATGGAATTACGGCTTAAGATGTAAGAGAATATCTGTAGACTTCACAATGCAAATAGACTTATGAAGTGTATTTCCCTTCTTCTCCCCAGACCAGCAATTGGTTTGACTGGGGCTTTAAACAATGAACAGCCTGATTATTGTTATTGTTATTTTTGGAGCACTTAGGTACACTTTTTAAAGTATTCATAAATTATAAACTCCTGTGTAGCCAGCATTGAAAGCCACTTGCCAAACAGCAAATTATTAAGCATGGTTGTATATTTCTGCCATATGTTATTTCAACTCACATCCTTTGCACCAAGAGACTCCAAGTAATTGCTTTGCAGATTTCCCAACAACTCACATGTCTATCACCGTCCATCCAAGAAGCAATGCCAGCCCTAGGAAACGATTTGCTGGCTCTGGAGACCACCTTCTGGCTGCCAGATAAATCAAGCTCAATCTCAGATGCAGACAGGTACTTTAGTAGTCCTAAGAGCTTACCCCTCCCTATTTTAAAGGGCTGGAAAGAGTAAAAACACACACACAACCAAGCCTTTCCATATTGGAAAATGCTACAGTATGAAAGAGATCTATCATTCTTTTTTAAAAATGTGATGGAACATTGCACAAAAAAAAAAAAAAAAATCCACTGTTATCAACTTTGAGGCAAGAGAAGTTACTCAAGTAAAGACTAATTTTAAATATGAAGACAAGTCACTCTTGAAAGGGAAGGATGTGCCAAAGCCATTGGCAAGTCCTAGCATTAAGTGGACAAGTACAGTCAAAACTATAAGAAGGAATGCACGAAAAAAATGTCAGTTGTTATAACAAATAAAAGTAGAAGCATGAAATTCTTTAAGAGTATGATAACAGACTAGATTTGAATTTAAGTGGATCTTTTAGATCTGTATGGTAGAGATCACTAGAGCAAATTATTTTAATGCTTCACTCAAGTTTGCCCTTCAAGATGGAGCAGATGCCACAATGTACCCATTAAATGCATCACATCTTAATATTCTACAGCTGCAGCATTCAAAGGCTTCAGGGAAGTGACGAGTACCTGTGACTTCATTTATATCCTGTCAGTAAGCTGGTGTGAGTATCTACTGCTACTACTGACAAGTTCCAATTCCACATGACCTTTGAGCTCTGTCTAGTCTCTGGGCAGACACCCCAAGGACTAAACAAGGCAGAGACATGAACACTAGAAGCAGGTTAACTGTCCAAGTTAAGGCAAGAGTCATGACGCATGGATGTGGTTTGCAACAAAATTCTTCCTGGCTACCAAAAATCTTTTCAGTAACAAGGAGGACCGCGTATACAAAGTTACACGCAACTTAATTTTCTAAGCAGAGAAGAGCCCCAGTAATGCCTGGGTGGCTCACCACCTGGCTCCAGACAGCAACCTCTCTGCACTGCCTGACTTCAGCCCCGACAAGTTACCCGCCCATTACATCTGCCAGGTCCCCTGGAAGTTCACCGGAGATTCATCTGGTTGTGCTTTACAGTGCAGCCTGAAATTTAAGGAGCAGCTCCTATGCCAGAACAGCTGGACACCCTCTTGTATTTTTTCAGCAGCGTGCCTCTTTTAGATCCCACTGCATTAATATTTTCATAGTACTGTAAGGATCCGACGGTAAACGATCCCCGTGTGCAGAAGGAATTCCTAGATAACTCTGGCAATGGAAAAGATACAACACTTACTGCTTGGTACCTCGGCTCTTTGACCTTAAGCACTGACCTCCAAATCCCAAATGCTTCCAGCTCTTTGGAGCAAAAAGCTTCCATCCAGCTCTTTTACAGTTCTTTTAAATTTAATAATTAATAATATTATAATTAAAATTATTTAAATACTCACATACTTCAAACTATTTACAAAAGCTTAGTTTTCCAAAGCACTTCCTATCCAGCAGATACTGCTGAAGCAAAATAAAGAAACAAAAAGCAGTTGCTACATATGCCTCCAAGTATCCCCATAAAACTTCCTAGACAGGTGACAGACTTCACAATTACAGACACACATGCTTATAAATTCAGAAATATCAGTGGACCCAACTGCATCTGAGCAAGTCTGCAAGGCCAGCATGTGCCACAGGAGAACTCAAAGAATCTGCAGTGCTGTTCATCATCCTCCAGTGTTTTACTGGAGAGTGAAAGCTTTAGATTACTGTCATAACTGCAGGGTAAACTACCCACAGATCAGACAGATTGCACTGCAGTTCTAGTTCTTCTTCTGCCACCTGTTGACATCAAGGAGATCTTGGATATTTTTACTGTTTTCTGTAACTCTTTCCTCAAACTGAGTGTTCACACTACCTTCTTAAATAAGAACATGCACCCTCTTTTCAATTTAGATGAATCAAATTTTAATTCACAATACTCCTAATGTCTGAGAGCTAATTATTAGTCAGTTTACACAGTTCAACATTCAAAGGGAATCTTGAAAAACTTTACTTTTACATTGCTACTAGCATTTCAACATGTAAAATTAGCATCCTGTAGCACTGGTAAGACAAATCAGGATTTAGCTGTTCAGCAAATGCCAGCAGAGGTCAAAAATATTCATTATTCATTCACAAAAGCACTCAGCAGATCTACAGCAAGGCGATCACTGTTTGCAGTGTTCTCTACAACTGCATTAACAATTGCTGGCACTTACTGAGGCAGAAGCTCAAGCTATTCTCTTATGTGAGCCAAATAAAAGCTGAAGAAAATTAAACTTGAAAATGTGTGTGTGTGTGTGTGCATGTCTGCGTAATCAAGGCAGGAACATCACTTAGTGGGGAGCAACGAAGCAGTCTTTAAGGAGAAAGGCAGACTTTACGGACCTTTGAACTTGCTGTCACAGAATCTTACTTACCTAAGTTAAAGCCCCACATTCAGCTTCCCCATTTCATTCACCACGCAAGTGACTGGACTTTCTAGAGTTGAACTCATCACTTAATACAGCAGAACAGCATTTTAATGAAAATCCTCCAGAAAGACACTAACCAGTGCAGATAAAAATGAATTATCCAGCTGTAGAGTGAAAAGCCTAAAGCCTAAAATAACTTTTAAATCTAAAGTGGGTTGACAGCAACTAATCCTCAACAGCCAGAAGCAGTCACGTGTCACTTGAGAAGCACGTTCCAGCAGCATGTACTGCTTCATGTTCTCGGCATCAGACCCAAAACACAGGGCTCTCCTTCAATCACATGCAGAGAGAAGAGAATTAGAATTCCTAGCAAGTACCTTAGAAAAAGATCTACATATGACTACTAGGTGTTGTAGCTAACTAACTGTTCTCCCTTTCGGATCACAAATTTTGTGTGGAAGAAACCTATAGAACATTTTTCCCTGTAGGAAATGAAGAAGTCGGAAGAAAAAAGCTTTCAGATTTCCATTTCTGCAACTGAAGACTTTTCTATTCCCAGCATGAAAATAAACAAACTTACTTCTGAAGCAAAGGCTATACAACTATCAATAACTTCTAAATAAAGCCCAGGAAATAACACTATAAAGGATACTTGAAATCAAAATACCAGCTTTCCTTCTGCTGTGGTACCAAAAACAATGAAAGAGTGTTGTATTATTACACAGCTATCTCACACCTACACCTGACCTGAAAGAAATTCTTGCAGAAAGATACACTTTGACTGTACACACACAAAAAAAAAAAAAAAAAAAAAAAAAAAAACACATCACTTCTTCCTGTACAGTAAATGCTTAGATTTAATTTTTTTTTCTTTTTAAGAAGAGAATCATTTATATTAACAGAGAATCACTGTTCAGATTTTATATGCTCATTTTGCAAATCACATCAGTTACCAAGACTGATAAATTGAATGTAAACTCCATATAAACAACAGGTATTCGACTAGCATTTCGCAGTCAGAGGGCCATCATGAAGGCGTCACCCTTGACAGGTCTGAGTTATTTTCTATGTTCTGAACCAGAGGGGAAGATCAAGAGTTTTTTGAACCATCTTCTAGCACCTCTTGCACAACTCTACCTCTTCCAGGACAGTTCCTCCATCTTCTTCCCTCTGTTAATTCAACGTTGCACATACTCAGGAATTACTGATTGCACAGAAGTTCACGCACCGGTACTGAAAAGGACTGAAGTAGGAAGATTGGTGTTACTAAAGATCTGGGTCTGTGAACACTTGCTAATCCTAGTTCAAAGGAACTCTTCTCAACAGCAACCATAATCCTCTGGGCACAGTTCAGACCAACACGGTTATGGAGCGAATAGTAAAGCACAGCAATACTGCATCTTTTAATGGTACCTAAAAGGTCAGCAGTTTTGAAGTTACTGCCTTTTAACAGCTTCAGAACTCTTCAAACTTTAAGAACGATTTTTCCCTCTGTAAACCCAGACCTGTGCAGAGCAAGAACAAACAAAAAAAAACCTTTGCACTCGTCTTGGACGTGGAGAGCAGCTATGCCAGCTACTAAGACTGACAGTATCCAAGAGTAAAGCCCCCCAGAGCAGCTTTTGGGGAATAGCAGTTTTTCACCTAAGAAGTCGACACTTCTTGTTTCCATAGGTTAAGAAAAATTGAGCTAGATGATGATTTTATTGTATTCCAAATTATTCGATTGAAAAAAACAACCATTTAGAAGTAATGCTTTTCAAATAAATAACTTGTTTTAAGGTTTTCACAAGATGCAAGTTTGCAGGTAAGTTCTCAGTAAAAGATACGGAGAAAGTAAAGGTTACACATGCAAAGGAAAAAATTACACCTAAGTTCTTATCATTAGTGTTATTTTACAGAAGGTCACACGGATGTGAAATTACTTACCCACCGTGACGCAGCAGGGTAATTCAACCCCTAAGAATAGATTAATTTCCCCAATGTACAATTCAGTGTCATATCCTCATTGGCAATGGTGACTTCCTCGGTGTGTGACTGTTACCAATTACTAGAGCACTTCACACAGAAGGTTTCAAAGTTTATTGGAGGAAAGCAAGAACCTGAACTTCCAGCCTTAACTCTGGGGCAGCTGTGACTAAGCCAAACATAGTCCCCTTTACATGCCATGTGCAAACACGCACACTCCTGCGGGAATAACAGTCCCTGGCTGCCTCAGCCAACTGAGCTGCTGAAATGATTTGCTCACTTATCTTCTGAGTCTGAAACAAGATGCCACTACAAAGCTGTATATTAAAATGTAATTGAGAAACACGCTGGGATAGAAACTAGATCCAATAGCCATGGATCGTTTCCGAGAGGGTCCTGAAGTAAAAACCTAATCTTTAAACTATCAATTCATGCACAGTTGAGGTTATGTTGGGAAAGCTCCTGATGAGAAGGAAATGGAAATAAAAGTCTTCTATAATGGAAAGTATTATGCCAAAAAATTGCACCAAATGATCTCAAGAAGAGATCTGCGAACGCAAGGCAGTTTTTAGAAATGTTTTATGCATTGCCAACTGCTTTCAAATGTAAAAAGCATCTCAGAATCTGTCTGCCTTCAGATAATTAGGATATGAGACAACACACCAGGGAAGCAGTTATGAGAGGAATTCAATTTTCCTCTAATCCAGCACAGAATCTCTGTCAGGTTTTTGGTTTTTTTTTCCACAGCATTTTGCAGGAAGAGGAATGGGTTCTTAGATGTGAATTGCATTTAACTGATGATGATCAAATGCTGTACATATTGCTTTCCAGTATCAATGCTAGTTCAAGCTTCCCCTCTGTTTTTTTGGAGTCAAAGAGCAGTTTCTAGGCCATTAAGTTATATGAAGTTGGCATAGGAACCTGAAAATTTTATACAAAGATGTGGAGCGTAACAAAATACATGAGCTAGGTTAGCAGAAGGTAGCTCTCTTCTGGAATTCTTTGCTCTGTACACTTTTCAGAGAGTTCAGAGAGTTCTGTGCAATTTGCATTTCATTGAGCTATCTAAGTCAACAAGCCGTTATAGCTGCAGTTGTGGATCCCCCACTGATGTTCGATCTTCAAATTAGAAAAATCTCAGACTATCACAGCTCTCTAAGTCATAAACATCATTCCTTCATCTCCATGGGCAGAGATGACTCCCTCTTTAATCCATTTATTCATACCTTTGTTGGTAACGTTCATGAAGTATGGACACTAACGGCTTTTTGGATAAGCACCCCCTCAGTTTCTATGTCCAGAATGGGTGATCTGCCCTTAAGAGGGGAAAACTGATGACACTGACAAAATAGAACAGAATAAAAACCAAGAAAACCCCACAAGCACACAAGTAAACACAAGAGGAGCCATGGTCCAAGACTTCAAAGAACAGATGATTCAAGATGGTGGCCTATTATCCTAGCTACTTTTACCGGCCCAATCCTGCCCTGATCCCACTGTGGGAGGCAAGATTTGTTGAGTTACAGAAGAGGAAAAGAGCCAAGGACATTCAAGAAGACTGTCTGCCATGATCCAGAAACAAATTCCGTGGTGGTCACATACTGGTGCTAATGCTGCTCAGTATTAGCCTTTGAGCAACAGCATCAGATTATTGGAGTAGATTGATTGCTACAGCAAAATAAATAGCCTGTAAAGGAACAAACAAGTGATGGAATTGCTCTTCTTAGTTTCCCTTTTGAACCACTTGAACCAGCCAATTAATTTAAACGTACTGAAAATTCAAATTGCAAACCATGCTATAAACTAGCAATACAAAAGTAGGAGGACACTAAAATCTGAAACAGCCACCCGTTGGTCTTGACAGGCACGCCATTTTTAAGATTGTTTCTTTAGAAAAATATATAAAAGGAAAAAACTATAAATTAAACTGACATTTTTTGTGGGGCTGACCCATCACCTGATACTACAGAACACAAACCGGGAGCAGGTCATGGCTGCCCCCTAGAAAATTGAACAGGGATCTAGGGCACTGAATTCTGTCACTGGGAGTGCCAGTAACTGCCATGGTTAAAACCACAGCGATAACTGATCTCAAGTTTTTAACCATACTGTACTAAGAGCATCTGTCAGAAACACAGAGTATGCCCAGACAAGAAATTCCACTAAAGTAAATTTAAACAGGTATGCTTGGTCACTTCAGGAGTACTCAAAAGAACACGGTAACAATCTCAAAATGCTTGGAGCAGTCACGCTCCTCAAGTGGGATTACATTGACAAAGTGCTTTCTCCTGTTCTGTCAGATGTAGTTCATTGACTGGAATCACAGAGACCACATTTTCAAGAAGGAAATACCCACTTGAAAAATGCTTCATGTCCCTTCCAAACTTCATCATTAAATGCATTCACTGCTCAGTAAGTGTAACGTCAACTAATGAGTTAATTAACAGAACTCCACACCACAAACATATTAGAGGAGAACAAGTTCTCATCTGGGAATCGATTCCCTCGCTGTGTCTCCTCCCCTCAGCTTGAAAAATAAAAACCTGCTCAAGCCTGTAATTTTCCTGGAAAAGAAGGTTGAGGGAGATGGGAGGAAATAAGGAAAGACAAACCTGGACAGCTTTTCAGCCACATTTCATCATCAACACAATGCCTCAGCAGCCTTAGTGGCTTCCCAAGCAATATGTACATTGCACTCATGTGCACTTAAGACCCCCCACAACTGCCACAGATTTGCTTTTGTTCAGATTCTCCCTTCCTGTCCCTCAAATTTTTAAAGACACCTCAAAGGAGATCAAAAAGCTTGAAAGAAGTTGTTTAGTCTCCCGAAGAGACGATAGATGGGAGACTTCCTCATTCCTCAAACACAAAGGCAACTGGTAGGAGAACAGGACTAAACTCTTCACCAGGTCTACTGCAGACAGGAAAAAGCAAGGAAGATTAAAGTTAGACATGTGGAAAACTTTTAAGTAAGATTAAGGGACTGAACAGACTGCCTATGTAAGTCGTGGAATATTCATCACCAGAAAGTTTTACAAACAGGTTAGCGATATAGGTATAATAGATGAGAATGGGCTTGAGGTCTTTTGCCCCCCTTCTGCTAAGGTCTTTTCACTACATCCAGCATGAAAAAAAACAGTATCTTCCTATCTTTACATCTCATTGTTTTAACTTCTAAAAATCTGCAGTAAAATCTACCTTTATGGTTGTGGTATTTCTGCATACTCAGGCATGGTAACTCAGCAGAACAAAATGCATCAAAGATTTGCTAACTGTGAAAACCAGGAAAAATAAACCACCAAAATAACAAAACACCAACCTATTCATTTTATACTCACTCTGACAAAATTGGCATATAAATTATTTTGTGATTGTGTGAGGTTGGTAAGCAGACTTCAACATGGTGGAGGGAATGGACAGGACAGGCCCCGCCATGGGAGGCTGCCATCCCAAGCCCCGGTACAAGAAGGAACCCGCTGAGGGCTGAGCCTGAAGCTGCTGTGGGCAGGACGAAGGGCCAGCCAGACTAAACACTGCCGTGCAGGGCCTTTGTTGTTCACCAGCCACACAAACAGGCCAGGCACACGCTCCTGTGTCAAGGCCAGCACCACACAGTCAAGTCTGATGACAGATGCAGCTGAAAACAGACTGAACCCTTCAAAGCACCAAACAGACATCCTTACTGGACAGATATTCCACGCCAAAAAGTCCTTTTCTTACCATTAAGTCCCTCTTAACCCTTTTCTTGAGTAATATCTTTACCATACAACACGATTTTTAACCCAAAGAAACAGGTTGGGCAGCTCACATGAGAGCCGTATCAACTTCATCAACACAGCTGTAGTCAGTTAGAGGAATGTTCACTTATTTTGGGTTTTGCTCAAAGGCTTTTAAAAAAATAAAGAAAAGCACTTTTTTCATCCATTAAAAGAAACAAACAAATAGTTCTGTTCAGAAGGCTGCTCTGAGAAATATCCAAATATTTTGGAAACTGTTCAATAATGGGTAAGGATGGCTTTTACTACACTGCAGGGAAGTGGGAAAGTATATATATATAATCAGAGAAACCATTTTCCTATTATTTAATACTTATTTAATACTAAGGTAACCATGGAAAGGAAAACTAAACATTGAGTTCTCCTCAAGTCTGAAGGACAAATGTGACAGGAAATCTACCAGGGGAAACGTATCCTGGTGATGATAATGGAACCACACAAGTAACTGCTCAGAAGGAAAACTAAATGAGTCACAGAGTTTCTGGGCTGGACTGCAGTCACAGAACTCATACCAGCAGAAGGAACTAGAGATGCTATTCACTTTGGTCACACCTGATGCTCCTAGCAGCTGCCTCCTACACTGGCTGCTCATTTGATCTGTGCTGCCTAGCATTTGACATTCTTGAGGTTTTAGAAAACACTTCCACAGAACAGACAAATGTGACTGAAATCTACACGTGACAGCTGTGACCTGCAGCCATCAGCTCAATCAGAAAAACCCCAAAATGTTAAGACAAACCAGATTCCTGTTCTTCCCCGCTTGATCATTCCTTCTCGTGACAACTGCTTTACACTTGTTTTTACTATACAGATTATTTCTCATGGTGTTTTAGACATGTATCACGCTCCTTCCATTCCAGCCAAGATCCCCAGCTGATCTAGAATTCACTCATTTGTCATCTATGCATGTCGCTGAGTACCTAACCCTCCCAAGTTCACGTGATTTCTATAGCATTTCTTGGATTTTAGTTGTTTCTATAGTAGAAAACGTAACATTCTTGTAATATCCTTCCAGCAAGCTAATAGAACACAGCAGTTGACTCCAACTAGTGAAGTGTTAGCTAATTACTCACAGCAGATCACTATGTTCAAAGCAAATGGGATGAAACAAAAGCCAGGACAGAAGGGAGAAGGTTTTGCTTGTATGAAGTTTAAGTGCATGTCACAGTAAGCACCATTAATGGCTAAGAAATTCAGAGGAAATCCACAAGAAGAGCCACACAAGTCCTGTACCCTTCTGAAGACCACTTGTTATGTAGGAGGGATTTGCTCGTGGATAAAACTTCTCTAGACCTATCTCCTATTTTGCATCTTAATTCATTTTTGTTCTTGCCAATTTAAGGCAAGTTCCTCACTCCAATACCACTGTTTGAGTTCTTGTCCTCCAGAATGCACGATCTGCCTCTGCTGCTTCCTTAGGGCTCTTCTCAGAAGGGAACAGAGTAACATGACAGAAAACCAAAACTCCACAGTGCAAATTTGCTGATGTAAGAATCAATTTGACTTGATTCACTCTATCTTCAACATCTTCCACCTTTAGGATTCACTGCTGATAAAATATCAAAGCAACTAAACAATACACTCCTCAGAGCTCTTTAAAGTCAAAATTACCACAACAAGAATCTATTGTTAATTTGTGATAGGGTGAAGGGAACACATCATGAAGAAATAACACATCATGAAGAAATAAAGATGCAAAGATCCTGGAGGCTGGTTATAAAAGAACACACGTGACCAACTATTTGATAAGGTTTGTCTAAGTGGAATTCCTTATTTCTAAGGCCCAACAAGTGTGGAAAACACCATGTCCCTTTTAATAATATTTGGCATTAAATAAACAGTTTTAGGATACGGATTTTGTTTTCACAGATTTGTGGTTTACTTTCCAACAGGTCTTCCAAATAATGTACTGTTATTTAACATAACTGGAGAACTATGCAGCAGTTGAATGAAAAGGGCACGCAAACATGGCATGCTGTATTTGATCACTACTGCTCTGAATCACTACAGATCTCAGGTAGAGTATCCTGAACCACCAAGGCCTGTGAAAGGCAACAGCTATATGAAACAAATCTGAGTTAAAGGAACAGAAAGAGCTGGAAACACAAGGACAACTTAGTTATTTTGCAGTAGCATTTTCTTCATTTTACAAATCATTGAATTCAGCAAAAATACACTTCCTGATTAAGCTCAAGACATAATATTTCAGTAACTTTGCTACATACCATTGGCTACAGACTCCTAATGTAACCCAACAAGCAAACAACTCACAAGCTCATCCACCACTCACGCACCCCATGCTTCCCCACGCACAGCTGTGAGCTGTTGTTATATCTCACAAATATCTCTACTGAGGATGGACCCAGAACACAGCTATACTGTTTTGCACTCACTGAAATCTATGCACGAACGTGATACACATATGCACCACCTGGCAAAACAGAGAAAGTATCTACTTTTCAGTTTAAAAGAGCAACTCCTGTGTGCAGCTCTGCAGGCTCTTGGTGGCTTGCAGGCCATCGCAGCCCTCTCTTCGGCAGCCCCCGGCCGCGCCACCCCCGAGCCAGCACTGCACGCGGCGGGCTGTCGCGGGGACACCCCACACCCCGGCGGGGCCTCTTCCCCTGCTTGAGAACAAATAAATCCTCAGC
>VXAV01000074.1:312117-327928 GCA_013399715.1 Alectura lathami
ACTATCACTACTACCTCTGGAGCAAAGCAGTCCCTACTCCTGAGGAATATCTGACCCTGGAAGTGTGAAGAGTGGAGGAAAAGAAACATGACTGGTTATTTCTAGAACACAAAAATATACAAACATAACATGTTTAGAGAAGTCTAGTCTCTTCAGTCTAGTTTCTTAGAGGTTTATGATAGGCATTAGATCTCGTACTCTTTTGACATTCATGTAGGTGTAGAGAATATGCCTGCTCAGAAAAATGTTTGACATTTTTATGTCTTCCCAGTTAAACGCAGTTAGCGTTAGGCATCTCAGGCAGGCTATGTTTGATGAAGTCCTGTCCAGCTAGAATTCCTGTGATTCATTCCAAATTAGATTTGTGAGCAGGAGTAATACTGAACCTGAAGCCTTTTGAGCCTTGCAGCTCCTAAATAGGCTGCTAGCAATGTTGTCAGACAGAGATAAATCTAAATGCAGAATGCCCTGTTGCCCTGTTAGCTTTTTCTAAACCTCAGTTTGTATGCTGCTACGTGTTGCAGAGGACTGTGTCTTGGGGAATGTTAGGCGAATGTGGCTTCCATTTTCTCTTCAGATAGAGAGGTACGTAAAGAAGATGTGCAAAGGGCTTTTCATGTGTGATATAAATTACAGCCCTTCACACAGTTTTGCATCAGGTTCCTATTGTGCAAAGTTCCAGAAATAGTGAAAGCATCAGAAGCTCTTTTCTTCCCTTTTCCATGGAGTTCTCACACTGGTGTTTAAACATGTGTATCTTGGTGTCGGATGAGAAGCAGCCCCGACTGTTCTGTCTCTTGACTGTTTTTGAAAAAGTGTGCATGTAGCTATTTTAACTTGCTTTGAATTGCGTGGTACAAATCTGACACATATTCTGTTGCTGTGGTGGGGGGAAATTCTTTCTCGCTCAAAGTTCTATAAATGAAACTTTATCAGATAACAGTTGTCGTCTGTATGCACATCCATCATAGCCCTTTATATCAGCATGTGTTTAATGGCATACAGAAAGGTTTCTGAGACATGTTTTGGTGGTTTGCTGAGGTACACAGCTTTGGTTTTCTGACACGTTAACAGAAGGTGTTTAGCTGGTGACAGTTGTCTTGGGCTATTTTGGCCATTGCTCCTTGAGAGAAGATGCATAAAGCCTGGCTTTACTTTTTCCTCTTGGCTTGAGGTAGCAAAATAACTTGTATCAGTAAGGATGATCTGGTCTTTGTTTCAATGAGCCACCTGGGATTTTTTCACCAAGCTGTGACACCTGAGGAATAGGGATAACATGTAGCCTGTCTGTATGTTCCTAGCTTTAACAGACATATACTGTAAATCACAGCTTTTGCAGTAGTACTTAAAGGTGAATTATGTTCACTTCAGATGAAGTTTTTACTTTTATTATTATTATTATTATTACTAAACTAAAACAGACATTTTTGTTTCTTTTGCGAGACCCATAAATTTCCAGAAATAATGTGGGTGGACCAATTCCCAGATATTGGTTATCTGAACAGTCTCTATTAATTACCCTTGGAGGGAACTATTTGACCTTTTCTGTATATTCTGGTTGCATTTGTCAATGATAGCAAAGCTGGTTACAGATCCGGAGCTGACACGTATGCTATTGTAATTCATTTTATAAACTGGTTATGGAATGTGAAAAGCTGCTTTTCTGGTTTCTAGATTAATTTTCCTTATGCTTGCCAGTAACCTAAGTCCTCTGCACCTGTACCACAAGCTGATGTAAAATCAGCAGGAAATCTTCTATTATGCTCGTGCTGAAATTCAAGACATAACATTATGGACTGTCCATCTTTCCATACATTCTGAAAAACAGGCCATACAGCTGTCTGGTAGTCATTTGCAGTTAATCTTGTCTGAAGTCATGCATCAAGTGTAGCACGCATTCCTTAATTTATGAATTATGTTTTTTAAAAAAATAAAACACAGCTGAGTAATTAACCTCAGAGTTTCATCAGCTTTTCTGATTCTAATGAATCACTTGCACATAGAGGCCAAGTACTCAAAATCAGAGTTCTAACCATCTACCTAACTTGCTGTCACAGTGCAGTAAGTCATTCTACTGAGCAGACCACCAAAAATTCCTAGGAGCCTGGATTTGTGATAAATTCAGGAATTTATCTGTAACAACACTGTGCCAGCATGCCCCAGGAACTGCACAGGTGGTTTGCCATCGTCCTGCAAGTTAACGCAACCAACCTCACTTTCAAAATGTAATGCAAGTAAGTGTCTGGTAACTCATGGCCACATTATTTTCTCTTTTGAGTGATGCATATTTGGGATCCTAGAATTACCGTGTGCCATGGTTGCAACTATCAGCCAAATTTCAATAACACTCCAGTGGATGCAATAAGTAGGCTTTTTGCAGCTCTTATTGTGTGTAATCAGATGCAGAAAAGGAATTTAGCAGTTCTTCAGTTTTTTCCATGTTTTAATTGAGGAGTAGCCATGTGGACATTGTTTCCCTTTTGTTTATTCCTAGTTTATTCTCCTGTTTGTTGTTATTCTGAGTCAGAGAAAAGATGCATCCAATTTTAACTAATAACAGTCATATTATTGCAAAATTAGCTCTCAGACATATGTTCAGGAGTCTGGTAATTTCTTAAAGGGCTAGGAGCTCATGTACATAGCCAAGCACAAGGGTAAATACCTGATTTAAGTGTGGAGTAGTTTAGTGCTGTTCAGAGACTTGAAAATGTGTCTCAAAGTCTGGCTGACTTCCTCTGTGTCTTCTTGTGCATGCAAGGATTTATTGTAAATGAACTGAAAGTAAGTCACAAAAAATTATGAGGGATACAACTATTGTGCTTCAGGAGTCTCACAAAGGGTAGTTTTCATGTTTGTGGCAGCCAAAATTTTACTAGATTTGCAAAGTTACTAGTTCTTTTAGCACTGTTGATACTGCAGACTAGAATGTAGGATGTGAATTTATTTCAAAGGTTTTCCATCTTATAAACGCGTTTAAAACTATTCCTTTGGGATGCCTTTGCCAGACAGTGTTAAAGGAGTTGTTTTCTCTGCTCCTGTGCTGTTCTAAGAAGGCTTGTGAGCTTCTCCTTTTCTGTCACGCTTGAAATGTGTTCCTTCTTTCAAGAAGGTGGTCTGCACTTGTATTCATAATAATAAAAATGCCAGCAAATACTGACGTTCAGCAGACTTCTGGCACCTCCAGTAGAGTTTCTGGATTGGTCTTCAGTTTGTGGCTTGGGCAGTCTAAGCTTATTCCTTTCTTCAATAAAATGTAGTCATATGTTTTGACAGTTATGGTTCTGGAACATTACTGGTGAACCATCAGAGATGGAAGGTATAGTTTGTTATACGTGGAACGCCTGATGGGAAGCAGGCAGTGTCTGCAGCTGTGTACCAGTTTGGAGCAAACATGACCCGACTGGTTCGGGAGAGCACCTTTTATTTGGCTGTATTGGGTAGTTCCCTGCACGTTGATTAGATTGCGTTATGCCTTCTTTGCTGTGAATGTACTTCTGGCAAACTTGGAGTGAACCTACATAACGGAAGATATCAAGAAATGCAGGGCAGGGGGGGGAAGCAATTTCTGAGTAGCCAGGGATTCTTCAAAAATATTGTACAACAGGTGCAAGTCATCAAAAGGCTGAAGGTTTTACATGGTTTGACTTGAAGAGCTGCATATGAGCAGAACTTCAAGGGCAGAGTGTATTCTGCTTTGAATCAAGTCTGTGTTGGAATTTCACATGAGCAATCCATATGTCATAATGAGGCTGCATTTAGCAAGGATAAATGATGAAGTAGTAAAATGGAGTAGCATTAATAAATAAACTTCTTAAAATTAGTTTCTTCCTAAGCATGTGTGAGAATCTGTACTTCGGGCATTTAGTGGCTGTAGTTTTCCTTTAGTTTCTTGCCAATGGTTTGTTTCCAGAGCTATGATGAAAGCTTAGGCATTAATCCTGACTTGTTTATATGTTACACAATGCTGCATTTCTTAGCACAGGAGTATTTTGATTTCTGTAAGTAATTTTTAGTCTCACTGCAAATGTTACTGTAGCGTTCCTTTTACTGCTGGATGTCTCCTGTGCCTGCATTTTCCTTCGCAAGGGGAAAAAAAGGCTGGAATGTAAAAGGGTTGTAGCTTTCATGAGGCAGTTGAGGAGGAGGCTACTCTTCTTGATGTCAGTGTGAACTTTCTAGGTATGAAACCAAATTCTGTGCTTGTATAGTTGGCTACAGTGCTTGGCAGCACAAAAACACCCCAGAGCGTGCACGTCCACATCTCTGTTACATGTGAAATATGACAGTGTATGCACTTGTTTTCTTCTCTTCCGGGGAAAAAAAGGAAACAGAGGAATACCACTGTTTGAGATTGATCTTTGCTATTAACAGCTGCATATGATGACTGTATACAACATAAGTTTGTAGGTGTGGGGGAAGTGTGTAATCATATTTCTACATTGGTATTGCTGTGCTGCTTCTCTAGTTGTTTGTAGGTGCTTAATACAGATTTCCATAGTAAAAGCAGAGTGGAGCAGAAGTTACACTGCGTTAACCAAGGACAAAAGTAATGGGGAGTTTTAAGTCTTCAGTATCTAGTGCAGGAGAACATTGAGTTTCCCTCTAATGGATCAAGCCCCGTCCTCAGCATGAGAGTGGCTTCATCCTGCGGAGATGTTTCTGTGTGGAATTGTGTGGGGGTTGGTGTTAAAATCCCATTCTGCATAAGTAAGCAAGCAATTACTAAGGAGCTAATGACTGAGCAACCAAATGTCAAATTTTATTATGCAAATCTTACTAGATTTAAGCCACTTAACTAATCTTAATGTTAATTTATGATGTTTCTTTTAGAAATAATAAACATTGTCTGTATACTTACGAGAATAGGATGTGGTTACTACGTGGTTATTCTAACTTAAAACAGTGTTTGACACCTCATCCTGCTTATAGGAAGGGAAAAAAGGAAGAATGAATGCTCACTGAACTTGCTATACAGTGCATGCTTCTAGAAGGGGATTATGTTTTTAAAGTGCAAACTCGTGCATCTGGAACTACTGAGCAGTGTCTCGAGGGAAGTGTTTGTCACCAGTTAGGGATCAGGCAGCTGGTTTATTTAGATCCTCAATACACTTGTGAGCGTTTCTGACGTCGTTGTGGTTTGTGATCGTTTCTTCCGTAGGTATGGATTTTTTCTCCTTGGCTTCAAACTCCTGCTTTACAGAGCAGAACTTGTGCCTTTGCTCCAGCCTAGCTGCTTTCCTGCTTCAAAGCTGTATTAGTTCTGTGTCATCCCTGCGTCAGTGCTGTGCCAGGCTAGAAGTGGGAGATTTGCAGCGTGTGGTGTTACAGCAGACTTCGTACTGCCCTCCTGCCTGCCCTGCAGTTCTGTGGGAACCACAGCATGGGCACAGCACTAAGTTTACCTCATTGCTTGTCTTCTGTACCAACGGGACATCCACAAATACGAGTGTGGACAGAAGGAACTTGTGTTGCGGCTGAGCGTACATGTGTGCATGCACATGCACAGCTAGATAGATATCGGGATGTTAGGGATCGCTGTGATGTGGCTGTTTGAAACTGGCCTATTTTGCCAGTCTTCTAAGGTTTAAAGCTGTTACATGTGTTCTTAGTAGCACACATTGCAAGAGTTTAACTCATGCATGTTATTAATCATCACTGTACACAAAATTGTTAGTCTTTAACACATAGTCTAAATTGGCTCTAAATATACAGTGCCAAAGCTGGTGTTGGCCAGTGAACTGTGGTGGCTATATCCCTTGGTGGTTCTTGAACATCAAGGTGATCGGGCTCAAGAGCTTCCTTGACAGAAGAAAGAACTGAGGAGGACTGCTCTTTCTTCTACTGTTATGTTTACTTGTGTCTGATATTTTTATGATCTCTCTCTCCTGCAGGATGTGGTCTCTCCTATTCCCAGTACTGCTTATTTTGTTGTATGCTTTGCCAGTCATCCTTCTTGTGTATTTGGGACTGTGTCCTGCACATTTACAGTCTGCTGTGCTTTTCTTGTCCTTCTGTCTGACAACTCTTGTTTCTGCTATGTGCAGCCACGTCAATCTCTGTTTGTCCGTTTGACGTTTCTTATGTTGGTTAAAAGGCAGTTTGGTACTAATTATGTACTGATTAGAGCTCTTACAACCTTTAGCCACAGACATCTGCTTGGCTGCATGTAAGTTTGTTACCTCTCAATAGGTGCTGCCTGCCTGTTGCGGTGACACAGACTGAAATAGAGATCAAAGCAATGCACTTCTAATGCCTTTAGGAATATTAGTTGTTAGCTATGGAATTCCTAACAGCACCGTTGGTTATTGGTCTAGTTGCAAAGTCCCTTTGATCACCTTCGTTTGCAGACTGTTCTTCGCTTGGAACTTTCCATTCTGTTTCATTTTTGAGAGGCATCTGTACCATTGATTCAAGGGTCCAGACTTTCTTGAGCTAACTGCTAAAACGTATCTAGGTATGGCTTTTAACCTTTAGATATTTAGATCTTCAAAAAGAAAAACAAAACAAAAAAAAACACCTATGGTATGGCTAAGCTGTTAAAAACAGACTTGCAAAGTCTACTGATGTACAGGAAATGCCTGGCTTTTAGAGGAGAGCTTTGCACTGCTGCAGATTTTATTCATAGCTTTAAAATTCTGTTGCATCTTTATAAAACGTATAGGTGTGCATTTGTTTAAATTAGGAGTGTGGCTTGTTGCTAATGCAGAAATGGCTGAAGTAAAGTTTTTCTGTCAAAGGCTGAAAAATTTGTGAAGAGATTGTTTTAGTGAGTTTTACAAAAATTTGGGTGTTTTCCTGTTATCCAGTAACTCTTAAAAAAGAAAGCATGCTCAATTATTGTTCCTGATAGTATAGGTACTTACTGGAGTTAGTGGCTGTACGTGTTACTTGGAAATTACGAGTGCTTCTGTGTGCAAGAGGACAGTTCTCTTCAGAGAAGATAAATTCTTTAGAAGTCTATTCTTCAGCTTTTAGGTTTTTGAAGAAGAGGAAGAGGAATGCTCTTTTTTTTTGTGGCTTGAGTATTTTGAGATTGTTCTTTTGGCTTTTTGTGCACTGGGAAGTGATTTTGGACTTATTGTAATCTTGAAACAAAGGGAAAAAATCCTGGATTTTTTAGGGAAAAGAAGAGATGGTATTGGGAATCCTGTTGCTGCTAACATTTTCTCTTACTGTGTAATATGGTCAAAGCCGCATCAGTTCATTATACATGATCTATGAATTCAGACAATATTTTCATGGCTGGGAGCTCCCTGCTTTGGGTGCCTGAGACTGAAAGATGGATTTCCAGAAGCTCATCTGTTCTGTTCTCTTCAGGCATGGTGAAGAATGGCTCATCTGTCCAAGCTGGGAGAGGTTCAAAGATAAGGAAAAGACTGGATTGTGCAGTACCTGCTGGATCTGTGGTTAATTTACGTTTGGCTTCCAGACACAACTGAAGTTTGTGCAAGTTCATGATGAAAATAAAAAGGCAGACGTAAATTCTTTCCTGTCTGCTGTCAGTAATATTTTGTAGTCTCCAGAAGTCATTCAGGTTTAAAATGTGCTAAAGGAAATCTAGGCTAAAGGAAATCTTCAGAGACCTACAGACTTACTATGATAACAGTGAAAAATAAGATAAGCACTGGAGACATGTTTCTTTATTTAGGCTATGTTTAGCTGTTCTGCTCCTTTTAGTGCAAAATTTCCATCAAATCCTGAACAGACAACTCTTAGTTTATTTTCTAGTGAATTCTTCTACTCTTCAAATCTGATCAAACGTGATAAATTGGCATGAATCAACTTTGACTGTTTTACTCATGGGGCATTTAAAGTAATAAAATTTTGGTTTTGCTTTATTTTAATGGGGAAAAAAAAATGTGTGACAAAATATTCAGCCAACAAAATTTCCTGTTTTTTGGCTCTGAACTTCTGTTATATTCCATGAATTCTTCGTGAACTGGCAAAAATCACAAGTATATTTTTTCAAACATCTAAAAGCTTCCTTAAATATCGCCGTTTAGTATCAGTTGCCTTACTGAAACTAAAAAGAATGCTTAAATTAATGTTTAATTAACGTGTAACCTTGTAAGGGAGTTACCGAAGTAAAGTCTTTTTAATTTGTGAAGAATGTCACTCTGAGCAGACAAATTCTTAGGAAGCTCCTTCTTAGTGATTATATCTCAGAATAATTCCTCTCCCCACAGCTGAAAGTCTGACAAGGCCTACAGTCTTTTAATAATGCGATTGCAGAGTTTTTCTTGACACCAAACGTGGATTATGACCCACTGCTTTTCAGAATGAAAAATCCTGCAGAAATGTTATTGTGACATTGATCTTTGTGGCAGAGGATCCTCACAGCCCTAGTAAAAATGCAGTTACCTTTATAATGTGGTTGTAGGTTTATGGATTATGGTTTACAAGGGTGGGTTCTGTCTGGATGAAGACAGTGGTGGCAGGAGAAGACTCTTCTGTCATCCCGTTGGGCTGAGCCTGAATGGCGTAGTGGGTCAGGGTGAGAAGAGGCTGCCTCAGGATTTGAAAGTAACTTCCGTCAGGTATATGAACTTACGATTTATTAAGACAGTGCTTCAATCACAACATCTGAAGTGACCTGCTGGTACTGTTCTTTCACACGTACATGGCTGTGCCTTCTCATTAACAGAATGTTTTCCTTCTGGCCTTGGTCTGTGGAAGGAAGCTGCACTAAACTGACTGTAGCATGGTCTGACCACCCTGGTAACATCTTGCCATCCACTCAGCTTCCCTTTCTTCCTGGTAAGGATGATACTAGCTAACTGTGCAACAGTATCTCTCCTGTCATTGGAGGAGGGAGAGAAGCAGTGATTAAATTAATGTGCTGTATCCTGTCAGCAAACCTTTCAAAAGCAGCAATACTGCGTGACTACTGCGAATAGTGCTGAGACTTGGTGGTTTTACAGAACTGCTGCTGAACAACTGACGTGGGGGTGTATGTTGTACATGTAGCACTGGAATCTTTGAGTACCTTTTGTATATTCGTTGAGTGGACTAACAACACAGGGGGGGCAGTTCATGTTAACACTGTGATTTCCAATAGCTCTGATTCATTTGGAAATTCATGCCTGGAAATTGAATAGTCTTTATTTTTGTTTCTTAGTACAGATTCAGCAATCATTAAAAATATCACTTGACTGGAAAGAGGGAGAGTGGAAATCATATTTCTTTGAAAGCTTGTAGTATATGATAGTGGTGACTATAAAAATAATTTTATGTTCTTGCCTTTGAAAAAACACTTTAAGCATGCAACATATTGTTGCCATAATTGCGTGGTGTCACTGAATGCATCATTTTCTATTAGAAGAGACTTGAAATTTCTCCAGTGGTAGCAAAGAATAGTAGAACAGATTATGTTCTTTAGGTGAACGCCCTACTAACGTGGGTAGGGATCAACACCTCGGAGTGGGACTTCTGCCTGGAGCATGCACTGGTTGATACCTGGGTTTGACAGGCTAACACGCTGGCTTCAGCCACCTAAGACAAGGTCTTCACTGTCCTGGGGGAACTTCCCCTTTTGATCATTGATTTGAGGGGACTGCAAACTATGATTTTGTTTTGCCCTCAGCTCTCCAAACTGAGGGAATTTGTGTGATCTTTGCTAGATCTTTTTCTGTCATCTGTTCTCTATTGAAAGAAGTAATATTAGATGTTTAAGTCTGTAAGGATTGTTAGTATGTAATGTTAACAGTGTGATTATGGCAGATTTGTGAATCAGGCAAAGTTTGATCTGCAGCTGTTACTTTCTGACTTCTTCTCAATTATCTGTCTTCAGAAGTGCAGGGCTCCGAGCCAGGTATGGATCTGCTAACATTTGGCATTTCAGGATACAGTTAGCATTTGGTTTTCAGATGCATCTTTAACTTTAGCATCGAGAAAGGTAAGACAGTAGGAGGTGCCTGCGGTGTGACCGTTCATCTTGATCGTTGGAAGTCATCTTTCCTTCAGTGATTGTTTTTTAAGGCTCTGGTGATGCTGCCAGCTGTACCTTTTACTGCATAGTAAACGGTCAGTAGACAAATGTCAAGTTCTCTGTACTTTGGAGAGTTGAAATGTAGCACAACCTACGCCACAAAGTTTAGTTGCTGGTGCTCTCAGGTACAAATGAGTGGTAATCCTTGCCTGGAGCATGGGGTTTAATTTCAAACTTGAAGCTATATTGGCAAGACATTTCCAAGCATCTGCACGTCTAATTGGTGCTTTTTATTGTATTAAAGGAAGAATATCCTGACTGCAGTTGATTCCTTTGTTTCCTTTCTGTATGTTGTCAGACTGATTTCCTGCGTCTGTCAGATTGTGATAGCCCATGCCAGGATTATTGGTCACAAAATGTGTGGCCTTTCAAAAGTGCATATATTTCTTCAGAGGAAGTCCAAAAGAAAAAGGTTTTTTGTGATCTAACTTAATTAAGTTGAGCTTAATTCTTCTCCTACAATTTATCAGCTGACTGTTTTTGGAGAAGGAAAGTGTGAGATGTGTCCTTATGTTAATGAAATGTTGGCGATGTGATGTGTATAATCTAATTACATTCTTTGTTATATGGTTAGAGGTCATTGCCTTGTATTTTTGTTTGTTTGATTTTGCTGCGAAATAGGAAAGTAAGCTCTCTTTCCACTAGCTGTTGTTGTATTACTGTCATCTGTGCATCTAGTTCTACTGTGTTATTAATCTAAGAATGTGGTGACTGAAACCTTTTCATTGTGCTTTTTGGTCCAGTTTAAAGTGTCATTATTGTATCTCTTGCATCTGAGCCAACCGAGGCTGAGAAGCAAAAAATAATTTCTCACAAGTTGATCAGTGGCAAGATCAAAATCTGGGAATTTGAGTGCAGCTTTCCCCTTCTGTGCGTTAAAGCAGATAGTGCTACAGGTTTCATTAAGATGGTGCTTTATGAGGTGCTTATTGTTTTCTAAAGGACTTTGTTCATTTGCTCTCCCATATGTGGGGTGAGTGCTGGATGTCTGAAAGGAATTCAGGGTGGTGTGTTTTAAAATCTTTGCCTTATGAGGAGATGCACTGAAATCATTCTAAGTGATAATAGTCTGAAAACTATGCCTGTGAAACGTTTTTGTGTGCAATATGCTGTGTATATGAAGTGGTTCTTTTTTTTGTGTATGCTTTCATGCATTGCTTTGTGGAATTTTTTTTATTGGACATTACAGGTTGAGACCTTCATAAAAATGTAACATCGTTCCTGTTGCTTTTAAAGTCATGCTTAGAGCTTAAAACTTCAAAAGAGGAATGAAGGGCGCTTTGCGTTTCCTCAGATGAGCAATACAAACTTGTTGAAGATATCCTGTGTGAAATACCTCTGTGCGTGAGTTAGAGACTTCCTGAGGACTTTGTCTATAAAATTCATTTTTTCTGTCTTGTACTCTCTGCTTGTTGCATTCCCTTCCAGTTCATTTCATTCTGATGCTGAGTGCATTTCCAAGTAAATTGGCACTGTTTACAGTCTCAGTCCCTAGTGCCATTTTTTAATCAAACACGTAATAAAGTGCTAAATAAACCATTCCCACCTGCATCAAACTCTTTATGTTCTGTATAGTGTAATTTGTAATTTATTTACCCAGGAAGACCCAATTCATCTGCACATCTGGTTTTCAACCCAGTCCTGCTTTTTATCCAGTTTTCCAGCTGGTTGATTGAGGCATAAGGAGGTCAGATGGCTTTCTTGAGGTCAGTGTAGTGGTTGTCTCAGCTGGGATTACACCCAAACTTCTTCCTCTGCTGTAACCACTTGGCCCCACCGCTCCTAACCAGCCTATCTGCATCATTAGCTGTGATAGAACTGGCTGCAAATGTTATTTTCTTTGGTTTATAGTTTTGATTCTATTAAAGTATTGTTGTTTTTATGAGTTCACAAACATGACATCTGTTCACAACCTGGTTCTGTTCCGCTCTGAACAGACTCCGTTTGTTGTGTTGAATCTCCTTCCTGAATTCCAAGTGCTTGTTAGTCTTGCAAGGTCTGGGGTAATGATTGATGGCATCGCTGGCTTGTGTCACTGTGCTTCCTCAGGGCAGACCCTGTCTGATATTCCTCTTTGGAAGAGGAATCTGTGTGTTTGCTCCTGTGTACCAGTGTCTTCTTAAGACTCCTGGTTGCTCAGATCTTCTTCCTCCAGTTCTTACTTTTGTCAGCAGTAATACAACGTTAGAACAAGACACACAGATTGGATACAGGGCTTACTAGCATGCATTTCTGTCTATGTGCGCATGAGCTTTAAGTCTAAGGAAATAGAAACTCTGGAACATGGCATAATCAGCATAACTTTATTCAACCTGGTCTTGTGCCATCCTGAGGGAAGTCAAAACAGTTACTGTTCCAGTTTTTGTTATAAATTTCCTCTTGCCTTAAGTTGCCATTACATCGAAGAAGCATGACTTCTAGCGCTAACGGACGTGTATATCTCCAGTAGGTACAAAAATGACAGAGCTCTTGACAGTTGTGTAGATAATCAGGCTTGGTTTTGTTGCCAGGCCTTTGTCAAATTCCAGTGGGACCTCTGCCCAGTGCACTGGGTGAAACCCGCTTCTTCAAACTTAGCGCACTAAGCGTTGATTGCACCGCTTTCTAGGTTCAGCTTTCTTCCTTCTGCAAAATGAAGTAGGTCCTCCAGGTTGACAGTTACAATAGCATAAAAGCAAGTGAAAGTCAGAGCTGGCCTTAAGCTGCCATCAGCAGTTAATACCACACATGCATCTGTGACAACCAGAAGCATTTCTCTTGTCCCCAAGGTTTTGCTGCTGCCTCCATTTTGCCTCCAGCCCCGATTATCTTTGCCCTTCTATTGCTGTCCAGGTAGATCTACGTGTCCTGGTTAACCACTGTGTAATATCTACAGCTGCCTGGGTCAAAGTCACCAGAAAGGGAGAATGCTTTCTTTGGAAGGATCAGTAAGTGGGCAGGAAGATCTCTTGTGATACTTGGTTGCTTTTTCATGTGAAACTCTCTTTTCTTGAAGCAACAGAAAAGTATGAAGACATCTTTCCAGTTAACGCCATGAAAGCACTTCTGTTAATGAATACAGTGAATTCATGTGTAGATGGGCATTAATTTCCCATTCAGCTGAAGGAAAGGAAACCTGTGTGAATCTTATTTCTATGAGACTAACATGAATGCTGACCTTTTACCTCTTCTTTTCATTATTTCATTTCTCTCCTTGGAATACTCTTATTCCAGCAGTTTAATAGGTCAAGTCTCCTGACTCCACCCACCTCTGATTTCCAACTGTATGATCTACAGTCCTCTTGTTCTTAAGTATTCAGGATAGTAAAGTAGTTTTTATTTTACCCTCAGCAATCTGTGGTATGCACAGGGACTACTGCTACTGGCCCTTGAATGCATTTTTTCCAAAGTTTCCTTTCCTACTCTGTAGTTAGGCAATCATTTTCTTTGCCTCTAGCTGAAATTGAAAATTAGTCTTCTGGAAGTTAGAGCAACAGAGCACCATGGAGAGAACCCCATAGTAAAATATCAAGGAATTCTTACAGAATAGTTGGTGGTTGTTTATTTCCACAGTAACTGACAGGTCCTTTCATATGCGAAGGTGGATGGAAGACTTGGAACCTTGGGTATCCTGTTACAGTAGCTGCTGGGGTGTGCAATGGTTTCTTGATGTTCACACATTATCAGATGTGATTATCCGGAGGCAATATTTTTTTGTTTGTTTGTTTTGTGTGTGTGAGTACACTCACACAGCTCTAATTATTTTAGGAGTTTAAAGTCTTTGTTAGATATTGATAAGTCTCTCTTCTCTGCTCTCTCTGGCTGTTAATAACCAATCCTTTGAAGAACGGTAAGGCTCTCAGTTTGCCACTTTCCACTAATACATATTTATCCTTTCATCCTGGCCCAGATGCTCTTCTCAGTCCTAAGGAAGGCTGTAGTGTGCGCACTAAGAAGAATCTTATTTTCCTCTGTCTGAATCCAAAAAGTGACAGAAGTGTCCTGAGAAATGGATCGTCTTGTCAGTGGGTCTGCAGCACCACAAGAAATCAAAACTTTGCTAGGACATCTGTTTCCTGTAACAGACGAGGTTGGTTGAAGCAAACTTTGAGGAAACAGCTACACCTCCTTAGCAGTAGAAATTTAGCAGGCTGAAGATCAGGCTGACTGCTGAATGGAAAAGTTGATTTCTTTTTGTGAAGGCACAATACAGCCACCTGTGTACTATTAGTGTGTGGAAATTAGTCATTTGTCTGGTATAACTTTTGGTCTGACAAATTCCTGGAGGTAATAAAACAATCCTCATTTTTGTGGGCTTTTTAGTCTTCTCTTCTGTCTTCCCCCACAAATGCCATGCACATGCCTCTCTTAACCACATTGGTTTTGTAGTGATGACTGAATTTGCTCGTATCAACTTCTAGAGTTTTTTTTTTTTTTTCCCCTATTTACAAGAAGAATTTCTGAGGGAGGAATTCAGTTACCCTTTGTACTTCCTTTCCTGTGCTTCTATACAGTCAAGTTCCAGATCAAGTGTTGGATTAATTCTTATGTTCTTTTAATTCTTCATTTCTAGAGAGAAGGAATACAAAATACCCGTTTTCATGGCTACTTTTCTTCTTCAAACCAGGGAATAAACAAGCAACGATAGCACCGACCAGTTTGATTTTATATCAGTGTGCAGTCCCCTCACTTGAAAATCAGGTTTTTGAATCAGCTCAGACCTCACTCCCAACTTTTGATGACCTAAATGTCCTTTGTTTTAAACGGGCAACATACCTGAAGCCTGGAGGCAGCTTCAAAAGTGCACTTGTAGAAACCTGTTTCAATGCTTACAGTGACCATAGAAACTGGGAGAGAGCTGAGCGGCCCTGAAGCTAGGTAGTGATCTCCAGTGAGAAAGGGGGCTGGTGTTGAGCTTGGCTATTCTCAGGGGGTTTGCAACAGGGAGATGGATCTCTTGTGCTCAGTAATAGCAGTGAGGGTTTTTAGTTGTCAGGCCCTTTGCAATTAAATGCAAATAACATGGGTAATAGCCACAAGCAATGTGTTTTACCTAAGAAATGAAAAAATGAACTAGTTAATGGGCAACAGCACTTTGAACAGCTTGTTACACAGAATTCTTTTTCTTCCATGGAGGTGCACTTGCTTCACCTTGAGGGTGATGTACGTGGCTGAACACTTCTGCCTGCTAGGATGGTATAAAGAGCTTAAGAAGATTGAGCAATCTGTATAGTTAAAAATACTTATCGTTCAGGTGTTGCTGGTCGTTGCAATGCCATGGAGGATTTATCTTAAATGGCAAAGAATCCAAAACCAGTATTTTCATGCGTTTGCCTAGTTTCTATTCTTACAAGTTGTGAGAATACCCAGATAATAAATGGGTAGCTGAGGCTCTCTAGTGTCATCAGAGGATACTGCACCTCTCAGACACAAAGCTACACTTTATTCACTTTGTTCACTTCGATTTTTATATATATGCAAATAAACGCTTTTTAGGCTGAAATATCCCATGAGGTGCCACTTGTTCACATGCAATGGTTTCTTACTGAAAACTTGAATCATGTACTTCTTGCAGTAACAGCTTGGCAAAGCTGTGCAAAAATAAAAGAATTTCTTTTGCAATTGTTACTGATAATAGATGTGATGCAAACAAAACCTACAGAAGAACTGAAGGCCTGCAACATAAATTCTTGCTGTGGTTACATCTTTGCCTAAAAATGACTGTGGGGGACACTACATAGCTAGATGCTTCTAGTGCTCTGATATATCATGTGACTTGAGGATAGGAGGGATGGGGAAGCAAAAGTGCCCGCAAGGGAGGCGAGAGATAGTTGTGGGGTTTTG
>VXAV01000075.1:43033-66384 GCA_013399715.1 Alectura lathami
CTCTCCCTCTCCCTCTCCTCACTTTTATTATTATTTTTTTTAATATTGCTTGCTTGTTTCCATCTTTTTTCCTTTAGTGAGAAATGAGAAGAAAGAAAGAGAATTTTTGTATGTTGTTCTGCTTTGAAGTAAGCCTACTTCATTGTAAAACCTCTTGAGCTGAGGAATTCAATGGCACTTGCTCTAACTTTAGTATTTATGTACACCTTGGAAAACCAGTAAGTTGGGAATTTTGTAAATTTCTTCCCCTTAAGTCAAACTTCAGCTCTTTCTTTCAGTTATGTGCCCCTTTACTTTGGAATTGTCGTGAATTGTAGAGTGTCTTTGTCACTACAACAGGTGAATATTTTTTGTCTTTGTTGAAAACATTGTAAGCTAGATTGCCATTCCTTTGCTTTCAGAACATCAATGAACAGGTTTCAGATTAATTGAAATGTCTGTTGGATTGTATAATTCTGTTAATATTTCATCAGGTTGAAAGTTCTGTTGGGTGTTGCCATTATCTTATGGCTTGGATCTTCTCTGTTCTTTTAGGTATTTTTTTATAATATTTTTGCCTTTTTGTATTTTGACTATCATCTGCATTTTGCATGTAGAGTAAATGTCACCATTCATATATACATGCAGATGTTTAGACAAAACTACTGCAGTTTTGATTAACACTCCTTGAGTCCAAAATGTGTTCTCAGAGGCATCATTTGCCATAATATACCTGATGAGAGAGAACTGCTGCCTGGACTCTTTTTCTAGAGCAAAGTGTGAATGGGCTTCTGGTTGTAGCCAAAGGAGAGCACCTGTCATGTACAACCACCATCCCATGTATTTTCAATACTATGTCTGGATTTGCAGTGAAATAATAGAGATTTTCTGAGGACAAAGCTCAGAAGATCTGGTCAGGCTATTTCTTGGCAGTTCATCTAGTGTTTCTCTTCAGAGTCTTCTTTCTTGCTTCTTAGTATTTATGTGCAAAACCAAAATCCTGGTTCTACTGTTGGGCGCTCAGCCTTATTTTTTTCTTTTTCCTTTTTTTTTTTTTTCCTTTTTTTTCTTTTTTTCTCCAGGTATTTTTTCCTCTTTAACTATGCACATTCATGAGAGCTTTCCAGAAAGTCTTTCCTCCTTAAAGTTGCCCAGGAATCCCTTCTCTTAGGCCAAGGAAACTGAAATCTCTTCCATACTTTACCTTGCTTTAGACAGTGCTCTCTAGAGACCTGTGTAGAGTTTTCTACATCTTAAAAAATGCCTCTTAAAAAATAATAATAAACTAAAGCATATGGATTCAGATTACAGGTTATACAGACTCCCTAAGGTTATGGAATCTAAATTATCTTGAGCCTTTCTCTGAATTGGATTGTCCTATGCTTTTCTTTTTCAGTGATACAAATATGCTATCCTCTTTTAGAGTGTTTGAATAAAACATGATGGCCAAGTTTCAAACTGGTGATGTAGGCCTGAAGTAGCTAAAATTATTAATGATCTGTTTGTAAATTACGAGAAGCTGTTAGTGTAATTCATTCTGTTACAGGGAAAGATGAGTGGCTGGAAAATGTAAGAACCGGATGTTCATGGTCTCCATTTAATTTCTTTTCAAAGGGATAATTTTTGTTTGGTAGACCAGTCTTGAACTGAACTCTCTTTGTGACAAGAAAGATTTTTTTGTTTTCATGTAATCTGGCATTTGTGTGCATATTCTGGGATAAAGTTTTGGAAATTAGTTTCTCCTTTATCAGCTTTAACCCCGTATCCTTAGAGTAAAGCCAGAGTGGTCCCACTTTCTCTACAAAGAGGGTAATCTTCTGACAATGGGAATTGATTTTTTTAATTCTAAAATTGTATTTTGTTCCCATACTAGTTAAAATGCTTGAGATTTTGCCAGCTTTAAATTGCTGAAGGTAGAGCATTTACAACAGTAGGAAAAAAATGATGTGTATTGGACGTACAGAAAAAAAGCCACAAAATTTCTGTAACGTCTACATACTTGCAAGGATTGTAGTTCTTGAAGGATGCAGTTGGTTATAATCTCAGCCCCTGCTAGCTGTGGGCCATATCATAAAGAAAGTCTTAGTTAATTTGCCTTTATGATCCATTTCCTGTTAGTGCCTTTCTTAGGAGGAAGAAAAAATAAATGGATTTTAGTTGTTGACTCTGAAACAGGTAATTTAAAGAAAAAAAAGGAATAGACAGAAGAACTTCATTAGAAGATTCAACATCTTACCACTTTTTTAATGTAACTCATCTTTAATAACAGTTTTCTCCTTAATTTGAGTATGTCCAGAGTAGCTAGTGGAAAGGACTGCTTATTATTGGTAAGATAACAAGAGGTGTTTTTTGTTTTTCTTTTTGTGATGGAGATTGTTCTTAATTATTACCTATGTAACAAAGTATGCATCTTTTGTAGACACGGAATAGCAGCTTTTTCCTGTTTTTAATGCTGTAGTTTCTAATGCCTCTGTGATCCAAATACCTTCTGTCTGGACAGTTTCCATTAGCCTTTGTCAATTCATAGATTTTGTGAACCAGAATCCTGGGATCACTCCAGATTATTTTTTTTCCCCTTGAAGTGCATTGTAGATGTCCCACTTAGTTCCTTCTAGACTCTGATATCTGTAGGTATCAGAGCTTTTCTTATTTAAAATACTTCATATTCAGGCTGTATATATTACAACACTTGCCAAAACTTGTTTCCTGGAAGGATCAAGTGGGTGGATGTGGAGGTTGAATGGGGAGTAGAAGAAGCAAAGTTCTCATTTGTTCTCTCTCTCAAAGTTCTCTCAGGATATTGCGTTCCAGTGTGTATATATTGCATCCAGTGGCGTATATACGCAGTTTTGAGGACAATTTTGAACAACATACAAATGTTACCTGCAGCTTGTTCCTTTTTTTTGGTGGTATCACTTTTCTGGAAAGTCATTGATGGGACCAGTGTCTTGCTGCCACCATCCCAAACAGAGGATCTTCATTTGCATGGGTGAAAAAGAGCTGGGAAGGGTGTTGGAGAGGAGGATGACAGACTAATCATCACCAGTCTTAGATCTGCCAAATACTGCAAAAGTATATGTTCTTCTACCTGCGGCAAGGATGCTGGTTGCTGTACTGTGAGTGAGTCAGTGGGCAAATAAAACTACGAATTCTGTCTGGCATTATAAATGGGTCACTGATGGATTTGTATTACCTGAGGAAATGAACTGGCTGACAGAGAGGCTTCTGATGGCCGCCCAGCAAATGTCAGATGTAGCAGGAAGCTTGGGGGAAGGGGATGGATTGCTGGAGACACAGGCAGTGCTAAAGTACCCAGGCTGTCAGTAGAGCCCCTCAAACAAATGTTTCTGAGGAGTACACTGGTAATGCAGAACAATCTTTAGACTCTGCTAATTATAATTTTCTTGTCCTCCAGTAGAATTTCAGACATGGATCCTGCTTTTAAAATTATACCTGAGATGGGTTTGGGTCTGCATGAGATGATGTGCTGTTCTGTGCTGCCTTGTTTGCTGGTACAGAACAAACCTCTGGCGCTTTGGTCTTGTAAGGTTAAAACTATTCCTCTGAATGCCCTTTTTCATCATGTCCACATGCTGTCTGCATGGAGTTAACCCTTTGAAGGAGGACTGGTAAGATGTAGTACCTCTAGAGCATGTTAAAACCTCAGGATAGACTAAGCCATAGGGCTGCATCAGGGTCCCTACTGAGCAGAACCCATGTTGCTGATGAAAGCATGCAGCTTTTCTTTGGTTCCCAACTGTCCTGAGATTTTTCTTACTTAGGCAGTCTTGTATTTCTACCGAACTGGGTGCAGGATTTTGGAAATGATCTCTGGCATGTGAATCTGTGACTGAAAGATCGCTCTTCTCACGAGCCCAGTTCAGTGTCTGTCACTACTGCTATGACATAGAACGAGTCTTTGTACTTCAAGCAGGAACATGTGCCCAGCAAAGCAACTTCTCACACCTGTCTTTCAAGATAGTGATCTCTCTTCATTTTAGTTCCTTGAAGACATTTTTTCTGTTGCAGTCCCAAAACAGAGCTCTGTTCTTGTGGTTGGTGCTTTCTGAGTGCTAGTGACTTGGTGTCCACCTCTGTGACTTCACTGAGAGCGCCTGTTTGTGTTTTAAGCCAACTATGTTGGCTGGTCTAATCTCAGATCTCTAGGATTAAAATTCTGTGGCCCCTAAAATAATCCAGCAGTTAATGTGTTCCCATGGTTTAGCCCTGTCACCAGTTTTTAAGCTGTATTTAGCCTTTGTAAAAACACTGTGCTCCTTGCAAACTAAGATCAGTTCTCTCTAAAGCATGCTTGCAAATGACCAGCCACAGCACTGTAAGCTGTCAGACCATGCAGTGGAGCATGTATTTTGGGTGAATGGCAAGATTGATTTTAAAAGCACTACAGGCTAGGGAAGTCTGTTTGAGGGTTCATTTAAGGGCAGATGGCCATCAGGAGATAATCTTTTTTGTCTTCAGCCACAGCTCGGCTCTTTCCCTCTTCAGCTCATGTTGTAGCAGAGTATGTGGTTGGATTTGTCATATCTCATTCGCTACCGTCAGGACCCCATTTATAACGGGTCTGACTTTCCTTGGCAAGAAAGATATCTTTGCTGGAGTTATGCCAGGCTGAGGAGTCTGTTCCTCCCCTTGCTCCTGCCAGGGTGAGGCTGGTAATGCACCCTTTGTGTAAAGCGCTGCTACAAGATATTATTTGCAATACATGAGAAGGAATTGGGTTGTCTCTGGAGTACCCAGGCAGCGTGCTGCTGTGCTCTTGAGCACCACCTACTGACATCTTCCACTCCCAAGTCCATGTACATGGAGGAGTGCACTTCTCTTAAGTTCCAGAAATTGGATTTCTTGAGGTAATTGACAATGCACTCTTGGCTGAAAATTAGAAACCCCAGACCCAACGGTTTCAGTTGCATTATGCCATGTGAAAAGCAATGAGGAGCAGGGTACAAAAGGAAAGTTACTTTGTCCTGGTATCTGTTTTCGTAGGTGGTCCATTCCATTGTCGTCTTGAACACACATCTTTACTGACAAGTGTTGAGAGTTCGGGTTGTGTCACAGAGCTGGGTGAATGTTTATTTCCTGTGATCATTTAGTATGCAAACCAAGTGGCAGAGTCAGTATTTCTGCTTTCTCTGTGCTGTTCCATATCCCCCCACTCCCCCCCCNCTTTCTCCCCTCCCCCCCCCCCTCCCCCCTTTTTTTTTTTTGGATTAGATTATCTTCAGGATTTAAGCACGTTTTAAGCACATTCCTTTTTTCAAAGGTTTTGACTGGCCTTCTTTTCTTCCTGGTGAGAAAGGAAACGAAATTTTTTCCAGGGGAAAGAAGGAGTCTATCTGATAAGAATTACCCTCTTCCCTAGTATAGTTGTTGCAGCTTCTTGTAACACATAGCCAGAAGAGTATTTTTTTTAAGACTAAATATTTTTTATAGCCCAGGATATTAAAAAAAAAATTATTTGTGAGAACTGAAAATTGAGTTGTTAGCATTTAGCTACTTTGAAACAGGTAAGACCCCACCTCATGGCTCTTAAGTTATTTAGATCTTGGTTGATTTAATTTATTGTAAGTAACACTTATTCTGAGGTGTAGTATTCCATCTTTGACTTTCTTTCTAGGAAGGTTTGTCTTTTCTTGCAGTAAGATAATTATCACTTACTATGTCTGCTTAAGGCTAGGGACTACAGTCTTTTTTTCTCCTTGATACACTCCTGAAACTGCCATTCTATTCCTATCTTTCAGTATTTTTTGGTAAAATCATAGGCTTCAGGAACTGGCTGAGCTAATAGCACGTATCTATCATTTGGACTGGTTTCAGGTCATTGTATGTATTTATTTATTAAGATCTCAAGGAAAAATAACCAGAGGTTCTGTGATTTTTTTTTTTTTTTTTTTTTTTTTTTTCTAGGACTGAAAAAGCCATCTATGTTCCTGGGCAGCTACAAGCTTTAAGAGTAATGTTGTTTGTATGTCCTTTAGTGTAGAAGACTTTGCAAGCTGTACTGTAACTTTACAGTGACTCGTAGTATGATATCAGGTATGTTATATGAAGTACAGAGGTGCAACATTAGTATATCTGCATGGGGATCCACAAAGTTGGTCATCCTATCATCTTCTGTGACAGATTTCTGACATGTTTGTTATGTATGAAGAATGTATAGTAGGAAGACTTACTTCTGTGGAATTCAACCTTGAGCTCACTTGAGCTTTAAACTGTCTTCCAGCTATACATTTTAGGGGAATGGGGGGAGGTTTAGATCATTGTTTTTTTTGTTGAGTTGTAATGTGTCTCTAGCAAGTTTATTTCCTGAGAAGTTTGACAATGTCTTATATTGTAATATGCTAAAAATCTCCTTGTAGGTCAGCAGAAATGAGAACAAACTAGTGAAATATTTACTGGAAGATATGGGCGACAGGATTAAGGATCGCTAACATATTACTGTCATGTGTTTAACTGTCAAGTTTCAAAATATAATAAATGGCCATAAATTGGACATCAGAATGGAAATTTGGACAGTAAAACCTATACCTGGCGATATTTTACCATAAGTACTTCACATGAAAATGGGACCACAAATTTACCATGTGTGAGTGGACAGTTGCAGTGAGTCCTATCAATGTCCAGTTCTATTCAATTCTGTATCCCTCTTCCCCACCCCTCTCCCCAGCCAAAAATGAAAACTAACTAAATAAATAAATAAGAGAGAGTGTGGAAAAGAACCAGTATTTCAATTCAGTTAATTTTTGTATGAGCTCGAATGAGTGAGTCCAAAGCCAGCCCTTAGAAGACCAAGACTCCTCGTAGCTTGACTGGAATATAGTCATTGAGAAAGACACATGAGTTGAGGAGGTTTGCCTGACATGAGTTGAAAGCTGGATTTACTCTTGGAGATTCTCACTAAATATGTTTTCCTAGAAACTAAAGACAAGGCTGTCTTCCTCCAGTTACAGTAGCCTTCGGGTTTCCAGTTCCTCAAATTTTGCACTGTTCCTACAATTTTACTTGTTTTTGCCCGTTTCCCCCATTGCAATCTTGTGATATATAAAGAGCCTTTTGGGGAAAAAAAAAAAAAAAAACAAAAAACCAAACACCTGAAACCATCAGGGCAGCAGCCTCTTAGTAGGTGAGCGGAATGAACCAAGCGCTGCCAGGAGCCCAGGGGCACCACTGGGCGGGGCCGCCACAGCTGTAGGCATTGGTGCCTCCCAAAGCCAAGCTTCTGTGGGAGGGAAGAATGCCTGGCCTGTGGCGTTACCCGTGGGATTCCTTGAAAACGTATGTCGCTGGGTAGCTGCTTGTGAATCATGCTGCTGTAGTGTTTGGTACTTCATTTCTGCTGGATTAGCCTCCAACAGCATAAAGAAGAAAAAAAAAGACTAAACCAACACTGAAGCTTCCCGTGAGTGTGCTTTGACGCAAGGTTCAAGCATGTTTTGTTCACACTGAGCTACTTTGACAGAATCGGGTGCCAAAGGGACTCCCGAAAGCCACAGCGCAGAGCCTGTGCATTGGGGCATATCCATGGGGACAGAGCTGGGCAAAGGGCAGGGCTGGGAGCGGCCCTGGCGGCCCTGGGGCAGGGACGGAGGGCCCAGGGGCCTGACATGAAATCCCGGGCCATTGACCTGACCTGAAATGGTGGGCCACAGGCAGGGTGACGAAGGCCTGAGCAGGGCTGGAATGGGGTTCTAGAGTGTGGACGGCTAGGGGGGAGCCCCAGAGGGCTGGGTAGGGACAGCAAAGCTCCCGATTGCCCTCAGGGCCCTGACACATGCTGTGCATCCAGAGGAGCTCTGTCGAGTGGAAACAGGCTTGGCAGTGTTTCTGCTGCCATAGCCACATGTGTAGTGCCAGGATTGCTGTGTTCCAGCTTCACCTCGGCAATGAGTCAAGCGAAAATTGTATGTGCAACCTGCATGTATGAGGCAGGAATTAAGACGTGTCTGATCACCTGACTGTAGGAAGGCTCGGAAGTCTGGAGATTATTTTAAATGAAACGTTGCAGATGCTGAGCTGGAAGTTCACACAGTGTGTGTGGTCTGCCTGACCTTTTCAGTTGTGGTTGTGCATGTGCATATTCTTAACTTCTAGAAGCACTGCTGACTCCATCTCAAAATACAACGGATGGGTAGTCAACCACAGAAGCTCAATTTTGAGGTCAGTGCCTTGGGCTTCACAATTAATTTTGTATTTTGAAGCTTTAAAACCAAACTTAAACATAATGATTTGTACTGCTTTGGCTGCTGCCAAATTCTGTAATGACTGTTGTTCAACAAGCACAATTATCTTTTGTTTTGGATTTTAAAAAACCTAGAAATCTAATGCAACTGTCTCTCTGATGTTCTCTGCATGTATTTAGGAGCATAGAGAAATTATCAAAGACAATTTGAGACCTCAGCTTTGGTCTTTAAAACTATACAGCCTTGAGAATCTCTTCTGCTCAATGTTTTGGGAGCTTTTTGCTCATAAAGAAAATGAGTATACCTCTTCTCCATATTAAGCATTAACACCATATATTTTAAGAAGAGATTCTAAATGCAAATTAAGTCAGACAATGGCATTTTAATAATCTGGTGAGGTTAGCATCACATTAGTAAGAGTATTTGAGAAATCACATTATCTGTGGGCAATGTGGTCTCAAGAGATTGGCTGTGAATATGTTAGAGGGCTTGTGGGATTTATGGATTCATTTCATGGTGGTTGTGATTGTTTTTGTGTTGTTTGATTTGTTTGTTTGTTTTCTTTCCAGGCTTCCTGTTCAGCATTTGAGTTAATGGTTTTGGTAACTCCCGTGTCACTACACCTCCATTCCCCCTTAAATTTATTATGGTGCTATTAGAAAATTTAAGCAAAATTTTATTAAGCAAATTAAACATGGATGGTAGTATTGCTTGCATGTATGGAAAGTTTTGCTTTAGCTGGTAATGATGGCAAAATGTGCAAATCTTGCTTTGTCTCCTTTGCTGGAGTTGTGCATCTTCCCAGTGTATTAACATCTGCACTGATAATGCTCTTCTGTGGTGGGTAGGTGGATCACTTTGTTCTGTGCTCCATGCAGACAATGAAGCAGAAAGACAACATTGTGTCTCAGCTTCTTTTGATATATGATCTCAGACTGGCAGAGCCTCTGTTTTTCTTCCTCTTAGCAAAATGCCTGAATTTTAAAGAAAAATGTGGGAATGGTAGGGCAGAATTCCTCACAAAATTGTGTCATCGTGGTTTCAGCTTGATGTTTGGTGAAAACATAAAATAGAAGTCCATGGAGCTGTATCTGGTGTTTGTTCCCCTTAGCTGCAGTGTGAGATTAACCTCTTCTATGACTTGGTGATAGAGTTCCTGCTGACATCAGAAGCTAGAACCCATTAGAAAGTCCTCATTAGATTTTCTAATCAGTAGCTATTAGTGATCTGTCAGCTGTTCCTTCTGATTTGTAGCAGGAAGGTACTGCTGTTGTTGATCTAAAACAAAAGCCAGCATCCTTGAGGATACCACCTCGAAGTGTCAGTCGTATGAAAGAATTGTGACTGCTGGAGGTGGGGGTGGTGGTGTTTTTTAATTCTTGAAGCTCCCAGAATTATATTTTTTTAGAACTTCAGGTTTGCTCTCTTGGTTTTCTTTTTTGTAAGCCGTCCTGAAGTTTCCAAAAGAGAGCTGAAAGCGCTTTGTGGTGGTATTTCTAAAGGGTCTGAAGTTTTCGGGGGCTGGAGAGGGGGGGAAGAGAGAGAGATCTGTGTGTGTGTGTGTGTTGTTTTTCCTCTCTTCTACACAATGGAGCTTTCAGAGAACCTCTCTTATAAGGCATAGCTACAGCCTTTGTGTTGAAGGGTGTGTCTGCTGGCAGGGTTTGCTGATGCAGACAGGCTGGCTGGTGATTAACAAAGGTCATTAGACTTTGGAATCTGGCAGGGGAGCGGGGTGGTGTGTCTTCTGCGCTGGGCAGGAGGGCTCCCCAGGGACAGGGCAGGCTGGAGGCCCCCCTCCCGCCTCGTCCCCCCCCCACCCCTCCTNTGGACCAGAGTCTTGATGCTGTAATGCGGTGTTTCATGATTGAACCGTCACATTTGTTATCCATGGGACAGGCAACCAACCCTGGGAGATGGTTGCCGGCAGTCTGCTCAGGGAGAAGAATGTGCTGCTTGGGCTGTGCAGGGGGACAGCACCGACGTGCTTTGGGGCGCAAGGCATGCGGGAGAAGGGGAGCTGTGTCCTGGGGATGCTTATTTTTCAAGCATCACCCAAGGAGGAGGAAGAAAAAAAAAGGGGAAAAAAAAGAAAAACCCTGGTATACTTGAGATGAAGCTGAGATAAGTGAGGCCATGTTGCGCACCGGCGAGAAGCTATGAGCCTCTCAGTGCAGGAGTTGTCTGAGCTAAAATGGCTGCTCCCAAAGCTCAGAGGACTAGGGCAGCTTAGTGAGTCTTAAAGCTTCAGTGACGCAGGGGCTCATATCTCTTGAAAGTGTGATAAACACATTCAGCAGAGCTGTGGCTTGTTTGGCTGAGATGAAAGGACTAAGCTTGGGGGATGGGTAGTGAAAACTGGATGATCTGCTTTTCTCTGAAGTGCTCTAAATGCAGGAGTCGTCTGCTCCATGGAAAAATTTGTTTTCAGGTCTAATGGACTGTGCTAAAGGAGACGTGGGGTGGGGCTTCACTCACTGCTGTAATTTGATCCAGAGCAGATAGCAACCTCTTCCACACAATTTGGTCTTGTGCTTGCACATAAAAGCTTGAGTATCTCGATTATTGTAACTTTGTTAGCCGAAAAGAAGCTGGTACAGCGTTCATTTTCTTTATTGGTGGTGGGAGGGAGGGGGGTGGAGTGGAGAAGGACATGGTGCAGCCTGCAAAGTATGTAGGTAAATATGTGGAGATCCTGTGTGCTCAGACTGTCCAGAATTTGACTTGCTAGAAGTTTGTTTTAGCAGGCTATCAGAAGAAGCATTCTTTCATATAAAATCCAGATGCAACATCCTCTCTTATTTCAGTGCACGAATGTTTTGGAGCCTTCTCACTGTAGAAACAGCTTTGTACTCTTCATGCAATAGAGGCATGGAATTTTTAGTGTTTTGGGCTGCTCTTGCATCTTGGACCTCTGGAATGCCCAGATTATCCTTATCCGAGCACAGCATGTGGAAACTTAAGAAGTAATTCTTTTAACAATGGAAAGTTACTCTAGTGTCTGAGTACTACTGCACAAAGTAGGAGAGTGTAAGGCTTTTATGTTGCTTGTGTTCTGTGTCTCTTGTCACTTATGGCAGAGTGTAAATATACAACTCTGACACAGGATTAATTGGTGGCAAACTAAACCTCCATACTTCACATTGGCGAAATTGTTACTTGAGAGTTCAGGGTATGCAGGGCATTTGGATAAATCAAGGAAGCTGTGGTGTTTCTGAGGGAAATATTTGTTACTCATGTTTCCATTAAACTTTAGCAATATTCCTATTCCCATCACTGTCCTTCTCTTCCTCCAATTCTTGCCTTTGCCCGAGATTCCTGTCTCACAAAGGCTGTGTCCCCAGAATGGACTCAAATTAAGCAGTAAACATGTTAATGAAGAATGGAGATGCCCTTGCAAAGCTTGGTACAAGTAAGGCAGAACAAACCATTCTATCTTGACTTCATGTAGCTGCATCTCACCTTGCAGTTATGTCTACATTTTGCACCAAAATCAGGACTAAAAGGATCTTGAGAAGAAAGGCAGTTTTCTTCCTATGGAGGCTTTTAATCTCTGATAGTAAAGCAGGCAGTGCTTTTCAACTGCCAAGAAGGGTTAGAGTGGGAAACACATGGGCAGAAGCCACTGTTTTCTGACTGTACATTTGAGTGTATGTTTAGGAGTAATGTGTTTCTCTAGTATACAGGTTCTGGTCTTTGAACAAGACAGACTTAGGAACAGCAGCCCTATTCCAGTGTAATGGAAAAGCCAAGAGGACAAAGTCCATTGAACCAATAGTCACGTATCAGAAAGTTGACTGCAGTGTTTAGTCCGCAACTTGGGAGCTATCTAGGTAGGACTTTATGTGAATCAAAACTGAAGCCTCTTCATATAGTAAGTACAAGTTGAGTTTTACATTGCAGTAGTTACGGAAACTCTGGAAATGACTGTCCTTATAAATGTGACATTACCTATTCTCAGAATTCGTTAAAATGGCACCGCTGTAAAACCTCTCTCTTCCTCTCCCCCTGTCTCTCTTGCAGAATTTTCTCATGTAAAAGATCACCCTTGAACCATGGAGGTGCTGCAGTGTGATGGCTGCGACTTTCGAGCTCCATCTTATGAAGACCTAAAAGCTCACATTCAGGATGTTCACACTGCTTTTCTGCAGCCAACTGATGTCTCTGAGGAAAGTCCTAGCCAGCCAAGGTCTGGTTCTATGAATGCTAGCAACCAGACTGAGGTTGAATTTTCTTCTGTAAAGGATGAATTCACAATTGCAGATGAAATAGCAGGTAAATTTCAACTGTAACCTCCTATTTCACATATGGCTTGTTTCAGTGTATGTTAGCTAATACTTTTAATATGACTGTAAAAACTCCATTGTCCTTACTGCTGTGGCAGCAAAGCAGTTGTCTAGTTTCAGCCGTATTTGTTATGATCACAGCTTTTTCTGTAGATACAAATATAGAGCGTGGTTTTATTTCTTAACTGGTTTTCATATATTTCTTCATAATGTTTTTTGTTTGTCAGATTTTCATGGTTCTTCACCACCATGAACTACCTCAAAGTTTTCAGCTTCATAAGTGTACTAGTTTTTTCTTTTTCTTTGCCAAAAAGATTATTTTGGAACTGGTCTATCCACAACTATACACCATATCATATATACATACATGTTTCACACAATGGTAATTTTTCTGAACATTGCCAGGTATACAGATCTCACCATGAGTAAGTGAGAGAATCGTGGTGTGATTATGATCTGTTCAGGATGCAGTTGTGTTCTTAAGCATACAAGGGTGGGTGGAGAAAAGGCCTCTATATTTGATTTTATTTATTTATATATTCACCTTAATTCTCATTTTAGGGCAAAATGCAACAAGTCAGATGGGGACTGGAAGTTACTATAGCCAGAGCCAGTCTTTCTATGGTCAGCATATGGCTCCCAATCCTAAACCAACCAACAAATTTTTCCAGTGCAAGTTCTGTGTGCGTTACTTCCGTTCCAAAAACCTCCTTATAGAGCACACACGCAAGGTTCATGGAGCGCAGGCTGGGGGGAGCTCAGTGGGGCCGCCATCTGCTAGTTCCTTAAATTACAACATCATGATGCATGAAGGGTTTGGCAAAGTTTTCAGTTGCCAGTTCTGCACCTACAAGTCACCCAGGCGTGCAAGGATTATTAAGCACCAGAAAATGTATCACAAAAACAACCTGAAAGAGAGTTCCACTCCCCCTACAGCTGCCACTGCTCTATCTGAATCGACATCTGCTTCTGTGCCAGTGCAGGAACCCTGCAAGGAGCTGCCTGCAGAGGTGGTGGAGCGGAGCATTTTGGAATCCATGGTCAAGCCCCTGACAAAGTCAAGGGGCAACTTTTGCTGTGAATGGTGCAGCTACCAGACACCTCGAAGGGAGCGCTGGTGTGACCACATGATGAAGAAGCACCGTAGCATGGTGAAAATATTGTCAAGCCTGAGGCAGCAACAAGAAGGAACCAGTGCACCTGATGTACAGAGTAAGAGTGCCCAGAATGCCTCCCCAAATTCTAATTATATCTCCATGAATACAACAGGACGTGAGATGTCAAATGCTAATGTCTCAAACTTCAGAAGCTCTATGGGCAATTCCCTTATGAGGCCCAACTCTTCTACATCTTCTAAGTTTTCTTCTGTGTCTTACCCTCAAATGAAGCCTAAGTCACCTCACAACTCGGGCATGGTTAATTTGTCTGACAGATCCCGCTATGGAATTGCTGATATGACAAATTCTTCTGCTGACCTGGAAACAAACAGTATGCTAAATGACTCCAGCTCAGACGAAGAGCTAAATGAAATGGACAGCGAGAATGGCTTGAACTCCATGGATCACCAGACCACAGGAATGTCCGCAGAGCAGCTGATGGGCTCTGATGGCAACAAACTATTGGAGACAAAGGGGATTCCCTTTAGAAGATATATGAACAGGTTCCAGTGTCCTTTTTGTCCTTTCCTGACGATGCACCGCCGAAGCATTTCCCGTCACATTGAGAACATCCACCTGTCTGGGAAGACGGCTGTATACAAGTGTGATGAATGCCCTTTCACTTGCAAGAGTTCATTAAAACTTGGCGCCCACAAGCAGTGCCATACAGGTACGACGTCAGACTGGGACACTGTGAACTCTCAGACTGAAAGCATTGCCTCTTCTTTGAATGACAGCGCAGTGTCTTATGAGAGTGGAAATATAAATGGCAGGAAGTCAGCTGGGATGATGGAACCAGTGCAGCAGCAGCAGCAGCAACAGCAACAACAGCAGTCACCCCAGCCCCATTCGCAGCATCCATACAAGTGCACAATGTGCAACTATTCCACAACAACTTTGAAAGGCCTCAGAGTTCATCAGCAGCACAAGCACTCATTCTGTGACAACTTGCCAAAATATGATGGACCGCCATCCAACACACCACAAGAGAGTGAGGCAGATGCTCACACCTCTGCAAGCACAGTGAAGAAGAGCCAGACCTCCATCCTTGGGCTCTCATCTAAAAATAACTTTGTTGCCAAGGCCCCTCGGAAGGTGTCAAACGATTTCCCCTTAGATCTCTCACCAGTGAAAAAGAGAACTAGAATTGATGAGATAGCGAGCAATCTCCAGAGCAAAATCAACCAAAACAAACAGCAAGAAGATGCTGTGATTAATGTAGAGGATGATGAGGAAGAGGAGGAGGACAATGAGGTGGAGATAGAAGTGGAGTTAGACAGAGAAGAAGAGCAAACAGAAGCAATGATAGAAGTTTCCAGTTCTTATGCACCCCAGCAAATGTGGGGAAGAGAGGCTAATGATTCCCAGAAGGAGACAAACTTCAGAAGCTTGCAGCATGATTACAATTCTGCCAATGGAGCAGAGATTGAGCTCACTTTATCAGAAGATGAGGAAGATTATTACTCTTCTGTTAGCATGAAGGAACATCAGAGCCCTAATGCCTCGGTTTTGGGGGGCCAGTCCAACATGTATGGTACTGATCAGAACAGTGAGAGTGCAGAGTTTAATGACTCTGGCAGGCTCTACTATTGTAAGCACTGTGATTTCAGCAACAAATCTGCCAGGAGTGTTAGCACCCACTACCAGCGAATGCATCCCTATATTAAATTCAGCTTTAGGTATATCCTGGATCCCAATGATCACAGCGCAGTATACCGATGTCTTGAGTGCTACATTGACTATACAAACTTTGAAGACCTACAGCAGCATTATGGAGAGCATCACCCTGAAGCTATGAATGTACTGAACTTTGATCATTCTGATCTGATCTACCGCTGTCGCTTCTGCTCTTACACAAGCCCAAATGTTAGAAGCCTGATGCCACATTACCAAAGAATGCATCCCACAGTGAAAATTAACAATGCAATGATATTTTCAAGCTATGTTGTTGAGCAGCAAGAAGGGCTGAACACAGAGTCTCAGACACTGAGAGAGATCTTGAATTCTGCTCCAAAAACTATGGCAACCTCCACCCCCGTGGCTCGTGGGGCTGGTGTGCCAGCTGGCTTTAACAAAAGTGCCGCCAAGAGTTTTAGCCCCGAATGTGAAAATCAGAAGGAACCTTCAGTCAATAGTGTGGTTGTTTATGACTGTGACGTGTGTTCATTTGCAAGCCCTAACATGCATTCGGTTTTGGTTCATTACCAGAAAAAGCATCCTGAAGAAAAAGCATCATATTTCAGAATTCAGAAGACCATGCGTGTAGTCTCTGTTGATAGGGGCTCTGCTCTGGCTCAGATGTCTTTCGAAATGGGGACGCCTGTCTCCCCAAAGTTGTCCAACTTAGCTTCTCAGCCTCCGCCTCCTCCCCCACCACCCCCAGACCTTGCTACTGAGCTCTACTACTGCAAACACTGTTCTTACAGCAACCGCTCAGTTGTGGGAGTGCTTGTCCACTACCAGAAAAGGCACCCAGAGATAAAGGTCACTGCCAAATATATCAGACAGGCACCCCCCACTGCAGCGATGATGAGGGCCGGTGAGCTGCCACCTGGCATACAGAGGCCACCAGTGTCAATGCAGCAGTTGAGCCGGGGCAGTTCTGAGACCTCTGTGAATCCTCCCGAGAATGAAATGTTTTTCTGCCAACACTGTGATTATGGAAACCGAACCGTGAAAGGCGTGCTCATTCATTATCAAAAGAAGCATCGTGACTTCAAAGCTAATGCAGATGTGATTAGACAGCATACAGCCACCATTAGAAGCCTTTGCGATCGCAGCCAGAAGAAATCGACTGGCAGTGTGCCTGCTCACAGCTCTAGCACTGAACGGGACAAGTCAAAGCTGAGAGCCCTCAAATGCAGGCAGTGTAGCTACACATCACCTTACTTCTATGCATTGAGGAAGCATATTAAGAAAGATCACCCGAATCTGAAGGCCACGGTCACATCCATTCTGAGATGGGCATTTTTGGATGGCTTGATAGAAGCTGGTTATCACTGTGAATGGTGCATTTATTCACACACAGAGCCAAGTGGTTTGCTTGTGCATTACCAAAGGAGACATCCTGAGCATTATGTTGACTATACTTACATGGCGACTAAACTCTGGGCGGGTCCTGATCCTTCTCCTCCTGCCCTAGTGATGCCAACAGAGGCAAAGACCTATAAATGCAGAGACTGTATTTTTGAAGCGTCTTCCATTTGGGATATTACTAATCACTACCAAGCTTTTCACCCTTGGGCCATGAATGGGGATGAATCTGTGCTCTTAGATATAATCAAGGAGAAAGATGCTGCTGACAAATCTGGCACACAACCTGATGAAGCTGGGGTCAGGATGGATTCTGAAGACCAGCTAACAGCTTCACAGGTGGACCAGGAAGCAGAGTGTGCAGAGGATCCCAGCCTTTCCCAGGAGAAGACTGTGCAGCTGGCTTCTGCAAACCCTGCCATCTCCTCTACTCCCTATCAGTGTACAGTTTGCCAGTCTGAATACAACAACTTGCATGGACTTCTGACACATTATGGCAAAAAACATCCTGGCATGAAAGTGAAAGCTGCAGACTTTGCTCAGGATATAGACATTAATCCAGGGGCTGTGTACAAGTGTAGACATTGCCCATACATTAACACACGCATTCATGGCGTTCTCACACACTACCAGAAACGGCACCCATCAATAAAGGTCACCGCTGAAGACTTTGTGCATGATGTGGAGCAGTCAACTGACATTGCTCAGAATGATGTGGAAGAGACAAGTAGGATTTTCAAGCAAGGCTATGGTGCTTATCGATGCAAACTGTGCCCTTACACCCATGGTACACTGGAGAAGCTCAAAATTCACTATGAGAAATACCACAATCAGCCTGAATTTGATGTTTTTGCCCAGTCACCACCAAAGGTGTCTGCTACCCTGGAGCCAGACATGTTGACTGAAATTAAGTCCTCCCCAGAAATTGCTGCTGAGGATGTTGGAGAAATTTCTGTCGCAGCACCTCATTTCTCCAGTTCTCATTTAGTGTCTCACACAGTGTTCCGGTGTCAGCTCTGTAAATATTTCTGCTCTACCCGGAAGGGGATAGCCAGGCACTACCGCATCAAACATAACAATGTCCGGGCGCAGCCTGAGGGCAAGAACAACCTCTTCAAATGTGCTTTGTGTTCCTACACCAACCCTATCCGCAAAGGGCTTGCGGCACACTACCAGAAAAGACATGACATTGATGCTTACTACACTCATTGCTTAGCAGCCTCCAGGACAGTAAGCGACAAACCCAATAAAGTGATCATTCCATCTCCTCCCAAAGATGACACTCCTCAGTTAAGTGAGGAGCTGAGGAGGGCTGTAGAGAAAAAGAAATGCTCGCTTTGCTCCTTCCAGTCCTTCAGCAAAAAAGGTATTGTGTCCCACTACATGAAGCGTCACCCTGGCGTTTTCCCGAAGAAGCAGCATGCAAGTAAGCTAGGGGGTTACTTCACTGCCGTGTATGCCGATGAGCATGAGAAGCCAACTCCACCTGAGGAGAGGAATGACTTCGAGAAGCCTGAAGTGGAGAGTGAGGCTCAGGAAATTGAGTGGCTGCCCTTCAGGTGCATAAAATGTTTCAAGCTGTCCTTCAGCACAGCAGAGCTGCTGTGCATGCATTACACTGACCACCACAGCAAGGATTTGAAGAGAGACTTTACCATACTGGGAAGTGGCACCCGCTCTCAGAATGCCGTCTACCAGTGCAAGCACTGTGATATGAAATTGCACAGCACGGCAGAGCTGACCGCACACTTGAATGGTCACAATGAGGAATTCCAGAAGCGTGCCAAACGTCAGGAGAGGAGGAAGCAGCTTCTGAGCAAGCAGAAATATGCAGATGGTGCTTTTGCAGATTTCAAACAAGAGAGGGTAAGGATCTGTGTGTCTGGTCTCTTTCCCTGTTCTTCCTTCCCTGCCAGGGGAAAGAAACAAAAACACTACCCTTCTGCACCCCAAGAGGCTGCCTGTTACTAATACCCGCTTGCATGTTCTCTTTGACAGCCAAATGACCACAGGCTAATGAATGACTCAGCTTGCCAGTGAGCTCCATAAGTCGGTTACACATCCTGCTTTAATTTCCTCATTCTTCCCTTCATCCTCCACCCCTCCCTAGGTTCCATAGGAAGCTCTGAGCCTTCTGACTGCTTCCTACAGTATTTTCCTTATCTTCTTGCCTTCCTCACACCCTTCTGGAAGGCCATCTGTATCTGACAGCTCCTTGTTCTTTTCTTGCAAGGCTGCCATGTACTTTGTTGTAGATTCCTTATAAAATTTCCCATCCCTTTTTTAAATGCACTGATGAATAATATCTCAAGTTTGTTTCTTTTGGTACTTTCTTCTATAAAGCATTCAATAGTAGCATGACATGAATCTATCTGATGACTGAAGCTTCAGACAAGTGCCCCATAACCAGAAGACCAAACTGTGTTCTTTTTTCCTGCTCAGTCACCCATTCCTTCTGCTTCAATTTGGAATGTAGTTGATGCAGATAAGTTCCTCACAGCTGTTGAGGAAGTGATGATGTCACGGAAGAGCAGTTTCAGGCCAAATTGAGTAGTCTTCTAGAGGACCACTGTTATGCAGAAGCTGAAGGTTTCTTCTGCACAGATGTCTTGTATTCTGGAGGCATTCATAGACATCAACAAAAGTTGACCTTGCAGTTCTGCAAAACACGACATATGTATATCAAGCATAATTACACTCCAGCTGTAGAATCTAGTCTGTAGTCCTGAAAATGAGACAGCAAAGGACACTTCAGTATGTTAATTTATTTATGCTTGTATACTTATAGGCTTTTGGACACCTGGAAGATGTTTCAAAACTTAAGGAGCGGAAAGTGGTTGGCTACAAGTGTAAATTTTGTGTGGAAGTCCATCCAACACTTCGAGCCATTTGTAATCATCTCCGCAAACATGTCCAGTATGGGAATGTCTCTTCTGTGTCAGCAACAGTAAAGGTGAGAATTTTAAAACTGTGACTGCAACTTCTTGCATTGCTTAAAAATAAAGACTCATTGAATACCTGTGGAGGGCTCTTGTGAAGCTGAATGGATTTTGAACTGGATATTCCAGTTCAGCATGATTTTTTAATGTAACGCTGAATTTTTGCCGTGTGTTTGGTTTATTTTAAAATGTTTTTAACTTTTTTCCACTCTTGATCTAGGGGCACGAAGACTATTTAATTCTCATTTCTTCTCAGCCACAAAGGAGTTGATGTCGTTGATGACCGAAAGACTTGGTTTATGAGCAGGAAGCTTTCTCTCAGCTAATCTGGGCTTCTTTTCAACTTAGTTGAACCATAAAAGTGCTGTTTTCTTTCCTATTTTTTTTTTTTTTTTTTTTTTGAAAGAAGAGTAAGTGTGCACATTCAAATGCTTGAAGTTGCCTGTTACCTTTCCCCATGAAATTTCCTTGCTGGCTCCCAGTAAAGCATTCAAATGGCCAGCTGAGCCGGTGGTACCATTCAGGTGATTAGTTGTAAACATGTTGTTCCTTTCTCCAGTGAAATAGGATGTCTTTAGGACATCTCCAAGGGTAGACTATACTCCACAGCCTGATTTCCACAGTATCAGCAGAGGCAGAGCAAGTGCAGTAAGGCTGTAGGAAATAGCTGTGTATTCCTTCTCCTCATGCTGCGTTTTGGCAAAGACTCCTGCTGCAAGTCTCAGTACCTGACTTAGGGTGACTCTCCCATGACACCAGCTGTGTGTTGTGAGGAAGCCAAGTCCTCCAGGGCCTAGCTCATGCTACCTGAGAGCTTTCATTGACGTACCACTGGCCTTCCTTTACCTTACCTGACAGTATTGACCGAGTGGAATGCTTCCCCCGTCAGACCATTTCCTCTTTTCCATGCTTCTCGTATGAAGTTAATGTGGGATCGATGCCATCTTTTGAATAGATAGATAGTATGCAGCTGGTGACAAAATCAGAAATCCAAGGCTGAAAGAACATTATACATGTTCTCTTACAGGTTTTTAAACTTGTAGCAAAAATACATGCTTTGATCAGAAGAGGGAAAGGAGAGGAAAGGAAAGGAACTGGATAGGAAAAGACTTTTTATGTTTACTTCTTGTTTGTAAGAAGGTTTCTAGGATAATAGAGCACCTACTTCCTTCTTGTAAATTGGACAGTGATGGGCAGCTACACAGTAAAACAGACTACACTATTAGTCTGTAAGAGTAGCTACACTATAAGTAGAACAAAATAAATGAAATTGAACTTGCCCTATACCCGACCAAGGTTTCACTGATCAAGTCTAGAAGATTCATGTAACGACTATTGAGAGAAAGTTGATTCCATTTCTTGTCTTTTTGCAGAATTTGATTGTGGGGAGAGTTTTATTTTAACCTATGTGTATATAACATATACAGTCACTTTTTTGCCCCCCCAAAGTAGGGCCCTTCTTCAGGAAGCCATTAATATGGAGCTTGTGTAGGGATATATTTAGAAAAACAATGTAGTGGGAAACCTAGGGATTAAAATGAACACGTGGGAAAGCCTGAGGGGCAGAAGGGAGAGAGAATTGATGGCTTTGGGGGGGTATGTGTTTTTTAGCAGGAAGCTGAAGATTCTTCAAACACAACTTTGGAGGGTTGTGAGGGAGCCAAAGACCCTGGCATTCTGGAATTTACAGAAGCTGAATCTGGAGCATCCTTGGAAGATGAAACCAGGCCTGGGGGCTACCACTGCAGCCAGTGTGACCGGGTTTTGATGTCTATGCAGGGTCTGCGATCTCACGAGAGGAGTCACTTGGCTTTGGCCATGTTTACCCGGGAAGACAAGTACAGCTGCCAGTATTGCTCCTTTGTCTCTGCTTTCAGGCACAAGTAAGTTGTGGCTTTTAATTTTGTTTTCAAAAGAAGCACAGACTAGCACTACTGTTTTGTAGGTTGACACTGAAGAAGAGCACACAACTTGATTTTGAGCAGTGCTTTTCTTGGCACTTAGATATTTTCTGAACAGCAAAACCTTTGGCCATCATTGCATGTGACTGCTTATGAAAGGTCACAGCTTTGTATCTTTTTAAGTTTAATTAAGCCCCTTTTTGTTGCATGTGGAGGAAAATCATGCAAGCAAAATAATGCAGCTTATTTCAGTAGGTGAACAGTGAAGCACACCACTGAAAAAGCCTTGTTAAAAGCATGAGACTTAACAAGTCAATAAGAGGAGAGAAAAGTATTTTTCTTTTTCATCTTTAATATATAATGAACTTATGCTGCACAGAACTACATTGTTTTTAATTACTACAACTCTTTGATGATGAGTTTTCTTTTCTCATGTTAACTAGCTATCATAAACGTTCCTTAAAAAGTAGATATTTTTCTTTCTTGATCATGGTGTGCAGTTTCACTCCACAAACATTTCTGTTTCACACCAGCATGGTATATTGTGATTCCATTAGCCTGTTTCCTTGTCTCATGCAGCATGTGAAAAATACAGTCATCCTAAATAGTCAGACTCCTTATGGTTTTCTTTCTAGAGGTTGACTTTGCCACCAGCTGGATAGCTTTTAGAGTTCTTATAATCACATATATATAGCATGCCAAAAAATTTGAAGTTTAGGGATATTTTCTAAAGGCATCTTGGACTGACACACAGTTTTCTCTGTGACACATCATTCGTGACACACACGTTTTTGCTAGATTCTGGGGAATCGAGAGAGGTGTTTCCTTACCATTGTAACAAAGGAAGAGATGATCCATGTGCTCATTCAGTACAGACATTCATAGCACTGTCAGTAACACTCTCAAGTTTGGTGAAGATGTTACTGTTTTGCAAGCAAATGCATGTGGAAGAGAAAGCACAATAAAATGAGTTTTAATACTCCTTACAATAGAAACCAAGATTTCTGTTGCTGTCATGGCACGGCAGACCGATGCCACAGTTTGGTCTGCCTGGTTGAAAAGGTCCATGGAACAGAGCAGCCAACAGTAAAGAAGGAGACTGGGGAAGGATGGATGCTACTGAGCGTATCCCACCCTGCTTAGGCAAGGCTGACACTGGGGATGCCCTTACCTCACTTGGCTTGCCAAGCCTGGTGTTTGCCTAGGAAACTGGTTTGCATCCAAAATCAGACTTGTGTTGAGTTTAGTCTGTGATCACTCTGTTTCTTACCTTGGAAAAGAATCAAGTGTTGTCCTACAGGTAGAAGGGTTGGTATGTCACAAAGTGGTGAACAGCAGGGAACAACTCCACAGTTGTCACGTAATGTGTAAATAGGTGTAGCTGCCGTTGTTGGGGTGGTCTGCTTCATCCTCTGTTTTTGATCCTGATGCAATTACTCTCTTGGGAGACAAAGTTTATGAAAGAAACCAAAGCAATATTTAACTCACCCACTGTTCTCCTGAATTTTACCAAAACGTAACAACGTGCCTTTGGAAGAATTGTGCTGGCAACGTTTGTGGTCATGAATACAGTTTTAAGTGTTACTGTGTCGACCATCTTGAGGTATGTATTTCAGAATAGCTTTGAATATGTACTGTACACATCTTTGTCAGTCTGCATTAATTGTTCAATAAGCTCATTCCTTATCAGCTGTTTAAAACATGTTTTGCTTTAAGTATTTGTTAGAAGTATTCACTACATATGTTCAGTGTCTTACTATTTGGGAGATTTATTTTCCGATTTCCCTTAGAAAAGCCGTACATTTTGTCTTACTGCAAACTTCATCCTGGGTTTCTTTTTTTTTTTTTTTTTTTAAAT
>VXAV01000075.1:71311-89214 GCA_013399715.1 Alectura lathami
TTTTTTTTTTTTTTTTTTGAGGGACCTTTGTTAGCATTTTGTAGCGTCCTTCTTGCTTCTATAATAATGACACTGGATGTGCTGCATGTAGAAACAGATGACTTCACTTTCTATAGTTGCTGTGCTCCCAAGTTTGGAAAGGCTATAGTTAAGTGGCTCCATTTTCATCTCAGAGTCTGTTTTCTTCTCATACCATGCAACACAGGCATGCTAATGGTCTGGTCTCTGTTTTTTGGCATCAGTTACTTTAGAAGGATCTGCAGCTGTCTGAAAATTGGAGCAGACTCCAGACTGTTCCAGCAAGGAGGAACACATAGCTTGTTCTCATTGGGATCAGTCTGGTGCTGAAGGAGTCCATGGGAACTTTACTGCCAAGCTCAGTAGGAGAAGTATGGGGGCCCCATTTTGTTTCTTTTGTGAGCTGATGACTTGCCTGTATTTCGCTCACCCAGGTGAACATGCCTACAAATGTTCCTCCTGCTCATTTTCCACCATGACAATCAGCCAGCTGAAAGAGCACTCCTTGAAAGTGCATGGGAAAGCACTGACACTACCAAGACCCCGCATTGTCAACCTTGCAGCCTCACACGCCCACCACACCTCCAAGAACCACACTCCTGCAGAAGAAGTGGAGGACTCTAATGGTAAGAGGTGCCTCAGAGCAAGAATTTAATTTTCTAAGGTGCCACTTAATATATTGATTACAGCCCCCCCAAAACAAACAAACAATCAAACCAACAACAATAAATAAATAAATAAATAAATAAAACAGCAAAGAGCAAGCAGCTTGTCCAAAAAGCAGCTTCATCTGATCTTTAATGAAAATCAGAAGTTGCATCAAAACCAATAGTAAACATGGTGTTTTAGGATGATTTTTAGATCCTCACCAGTGCATACCTCATTAACTTGCCTGTCACCAGATGACTTTGGAATATATCAGTGCTGGCTTTACTTCTTAGCAAATATTTAAATTAGAGAAAATTTTCAAAGGCAGAACTTCTGTTGATAGCCGGTGGGAAAAGGGTCATCTAGTTCCATCTACACTTGTGAAAAACAGCCCTTTGTCTTGTTATAGATATTCAGTGAAATCTTATGATTAAGCTTAACATGCAGACCTGAAATGATAGTAGAAGCAATTATTCTTCTTGATCTCGCTACAGAGGATTCAAAAAGTACCTCTAGATGCCAAGCTGCATTTGCAAGAAGGAGAGCTAGAGAACTGTTTTCTGTGCTTTCCGTGGAAGCTGTAGACCACTTGGTGCTAAGATACTTAGAAAGCAGTAAAGGAAGGGGTGCTGTTTACAGAGAAAATGCAAACTCATAGAAGAGATGTTGTATGGTATTATTGAAGGTGTAAGTGGTAGCTTATGAGGCATGTTTTTGGTGTCCTTTCCTGCCATTCAAGAAAAGAGCTGATCTTTGGGAAAAAAAAAATCTTGATTCCATGTGTGGAGCTGTTGGAATGAGTCCAGAGAAGGCCATGAGGATGCTCAGAGGGCTGGAGCACCTCTCCTGTGTGGAAAGGTTGAGGCAGTTGGGACTGTTCAGCTTGGAAAAGAGAAGGCTGAGGGGAGACCTCATTGTGGCCTTCCAGTACTTAAAGGGAGCTTGTAAACAGGAGGGGGAGTGACTTTTTACCCAGGCAGATAGTGATAGGACAAGAGAGAATGGCTTAAACTGAAGGAGGAGGGCTTGAGGTTAGACATCACGATGAAATTCTTCACTCTGAGTGCGGTGAGGCCCTGGCACAGGCTGCCCAGAGAAGCTATGGGTGCCCCATCCCTGGAGGTGCCCAAGGCCAGGCTGGATGGGCCCTGGGCAGCCTGATCCAGTGGGTGGCCCACGGCAGGGGGTTGGGGCTGGGCGGGCTTCAAGGTCCTTTCCAGCCCAAGCTGTTCTGTGTTTCGTTGATGAGTTGCATAGTCTTGGATGGACAGAGACCTGTGTATGGTCAAGGAACTGGGATGAGATGTGTTAGAAAAGGAAAGAAAATCATTTTTTCCAAAACTTTGAGAGAGTTCTTGAAGGGTTTTTTTTTGTTGTTGTGTATTTTGTATGGTTTCTTGCTAAAAACTTTTTTGTGTGTGTTGTTACAGGCAAAAGGAGGAGTGTTTTAAATATTACCCATAATTATTATGTAATATATTTGGTCTCCCATCTTCCTTTCTTTCTCTTTCTTTCTTTCCTTTTTTTTTTTTCTTCTGGCCAGGAAAAAAAGAAGTGTGCAATGAGAGAGTGTCAGATAAGAAGTAAGTTCAAAAAATGGCAGAAAGGAATTTAAAGAAAAAGGAAAACCAGCATAGAAATAGTTGGTTGAAGAAAAAGAGAGAAGTGAATAATATTTGTGTGGTTAAGCAAGTCACTTCTGGGGTCAGAATCAGAATCTTATCAAAAGATTTTGACCAGCTGCTCTCAAACTGCCTTTTCTAAAGAGGTTGTCTGGAACAGTATGATGGAAGTCTTACTAACTGAGCTTTTATTTTTGCTAATGCTAGCTTAAGCTAATCCAACAAGCAGGGTACATCTTGTGATTGTATTCTGCTTTTTTATTGCTTTTTGAAAAAAAACGTTCCACTGCTGACTTTCAAGAAGTGGAGAATAATTTTTAGTGTCTGTCCTAGTCTCTTCTGTGTGTTAGCAATATTTTGATAAGTAATGGTGTTTTTGAGACATACGGAAGGTCAATATTTGAATGTGGGAAAAACAGTACACTTCTTTTTTGCTTATCCCAGGAGTTCAAATTCATCATTAGTGAAGTTAAAAATTCAAATGTGGATCTCTGTAGAAGATAATTTTCTAGTCTTTAATGTGAATTCTTCCAAAAAAAAAAAAAAAAATTGAATCTGTTAACAAAAACGCCTTATGGGTTTGGCTCAGTTACCTAGATTTGTACTGCAGCCAGAAACTAAGACAGAATTTGTCCCAATTAGGTTGATCATCTTTAAACAGGGTTAGTGGTTAAGTCACTTTGACAATAATAGAAGCCACCCACTGGGGAGCTAGTCAGACGAGTACAGGTGTTATAATAATAGTGTTAAATTTTCAGCATTGTTTGAAGAAGGAATAGCCTGTTTAAAGTAATTATTTTTTATTAGGAAGTTGGCTGCAGTTCTTGTCAGTGGTAGAGGTTCTTATGACATCATTTGTTTTGAATAAATCAAGCACTATGTGCAAGTTGCAGGTGATGCCTAGATTAAAGTCTGGTGCCAATAACAGGAAGTGTGTATCTGGGGGAGGAGCTTTGTTGTGTTAGAGCCAGTATGAAATGAGGCTCACGCAGAATAGTGTAGTTGGATTTTGGTTGTGTTGCTGTGTATAAATGACCTGCACATGAGCTCTGAACAAGTTAATTCCCTTGGGATGCAAAATTGAATTGGAGGTGGGGTGAGTGGGGCAGCCTTTTATCTGCCTCACGTTGTTATGGGCCTGTTTTGTATGTTGGTAGGTAAGAAGCAGCCAGTATAATAGAAGTGGCTAAGTAGAAGGTTTGGTTTTGTGCGTGGATGAGTATTGCATTTGGAATAAGAAACAGAGCAGGCTGGCTTGGAGAGATTTGAGGAGATACCAGAATTCATCATGTCAGTTGTTGAACATTAAAAATGGAGAAAAGGGTACCAAACTGTAATAGCAGAGTGCCTGTCTCCACAGAACTGTTCTGGGATAAGAGCCCAGTGGAACTTCTGCTGATACTTTTCTGCCTGCAGAAATTGTTCCCTGAGCAGCCTTTCTTACAACAATTCTTATATATTTAAATGTCTGTAACTCAGTTCTATGTTGGTAGCAGCAAGCATACCCGAAGTGTTTGACTGTATATCCTAAATATGTTTGGGGTACTTGATGTGCTTTTTGTGGAAGTGAATTGGGTAAAGGTGTCTGCATTTGTATCAGCCACGTGTCAGCTGTGAAGGCTCTCTTCCAGAGGCATTGTTCGAAGACGCTGGGTTTTGTATCCTACCTGGTGTTTTGCATGTTGTAGATTTTTTTCTGTATGTAAGGAACCCTTGTTTTCATTGTATCCTAATCTAGCTAGATGTAAACCTTTTTTTTTTTTCTTTTTTCTTTTTTTAAAACTAAGTACCTCAGAAGATCAACAAATGTTGATCACTAGTGCAACTTCTCTTTGTTTTGCATAGCATAGTGGCATTGAATGGCTTGTGGCATCCAGCTCTTGTCAAGAGTGTAAGGTTGCTGTTGTGGTAAGTTGTTCTGCTCTCCTGATAATTTGCAGGTATTTCTGCTCTTGCAAAAAGAAGAGGAATAGTGGTGTTTTGGCTATTTGCAGTTGCATGGTTGGCTTTTTTGTCTGGATTTACTGACTTATTTGCCCTTTACACTGACATGTAGCTCAACAGTTTTGCAATTTTATATAGTAAAAATTAGTTATGATTTGAAAAACTGCAAACTATTAGGACAAAGATAAAGTGAATCTCGCTAACAAGATCTGTGTGTGAGTTCTTCCACAGTTTTTTTGAGAACCAGAACTTACATTCCTGTTACTCTCTGCCCGGAAGGGTTGTATGGATTTATTGATGGTAGTGTCATGTTGTGGGGCAGTATGTGTCGCAGATAAGGATTTCCAGTACTGTGCTATGCAGAGTCAGCTCTGTTCTGTTGACTTGAGTGCGAGGCAGTGGAATCCCAGAGTTTGCATTGTCAAGTCATATTAAAAGACTACCATCAATTTCAGTAAGGAAGAGTTGAAAGCAAGGCAAACACAAAAATTATTTGACTGAACACAAGAAAACAAGGGAAAAAGTGTTACCTGCGGTGTAACCGAAGGAGAAGACATTTGGACAGATGCTGCTTGTTGAAGCACGGAGGTTATGTATGTCTGCTGGTACTCAAGAGATGTGGAGCTGGTGGACTGCCCTCCTTGTAAAAACTGAAGAAACCCATGAGTGTAGCTGATTGTCATGAAGCAGACTGACTCAACAGATTGATAATTGGTTTCATGTTATTACTTCACTCCTAGCAAAAGCTTCTTTGTAAAATACTTGCCCTAAATTGTCCTAGCTACTACTGGTGTTTTTTTGAGTAGCTATTTATTTTGAATGGGGGGGAAAAAAACCACAACTTTTCCCTCAACTGCTTTGTAGAGCAGAGTACTGCTCTATATTCATAAGACTAGCAGAGTTGGAACCTCGTAAATTTGTTTGTATTATGACGGTGTGTAGTAGTTCAAAATAATAGGTTTTTAATTTTACTGATTGAGAATATTGTATTGCAGAAATAACACAGTAAAATGCAAGTGATAAACCAGACAGGTGTGGATGTGGCTTGCAGTATCTTCTCAGTCATGCTGCCATTGCACAAGACATTATTTTTTAATGGTAAGCACCTCTTGAAATGTAGAAAGCAGCACATGTTTTGTGTACCCTTGGAGTTAAATACTCACACTTTTCACTGTTATGCAAACAAACAGTATCTATCATTCATACCAGCACACATCACAAAACACATGCAGGGTCAGAACTAGAAGATTTTTTGAGTTTACCAGTGCATCTTCATTAAATTTAATTACATGGAGCAGCAAACACATTGAAAATTGCGAAGTGAAAGACATGTAGCTCTGTTACAGCTTTTTCTGATCTTTAGCCTTTGCCAGTGGAAAAGAGCTTTGCCTCATCTGGAGGCTGGAATATAAATGTATCTGCTTGCTTTGATGGAGCTAGGTAGGGTACAAAACTGCTTGACTAAGCAGCGTCTCTGGGACTATTGTTTGAGAACTGTAAATCCCTCCCTATTGTATGCTTCTTCAAAATAGGTAATGGATAATCAGGGTGTGTGTTTCCTATGCTGCTTGTAAGGTCCAGAGGGGTGCAGAGGATCTTTAGGAGGTTTACTAAAGCAATTTCATGTACTACCAGAATGAGAGGAGACCTATGAGAAAGCAAGGAGGCTCTTCAGCAAAATTCTCTCAGCTGGTGCCAATGACACAGTGCTGCTGTGATCCACCAAGCCTAGAACCACTCAGTTCCCTCTTCCCTTTTAGAAGAGGCAAGCTTTAAATATGCTTAGATGTGCTACCCCTGATTGATTTTTTTTTTTTTTTTAAATCCATACCTTAGTTTGTGTCATACTGGTTTGTTTGTATTCATGTGCAGTGTTTGTTGCGTTTCATAAGGGATGTTTTTCTAACCTCCTAACCAGGGCAGAAAGTCTCTAAGAGTGTCACTCTTTGTCTTTGTTGCTGTTTCTGTCTTGTTGCTATTGTGTCTTAGTGTTTTCTGGCTGCAGCTGTTAGGGGAAAACCACAGCATGTCAGAATCCTGGGAGACTCATCTTGGTTCAGAACAGCCTTTCCCTTGTATTTAGGTTGGAATTTATGGTTGGGTGGTAGTGGTGTTATTGTTTTGTTCTGAGATGAGGAAGGTTGGATCTCACTCTCTTGAAGTCTGAGACCCTTCTACTTGGCTGTTGTTTGTACGGGGAGACACCAGCCAGCAGTGACTGCAGGGCAAATTCAGGCAAAATGTTATTGCCTGAGCTCTGTAGTTGCAAGGTGAGTTGGAAGGATAGCATCCATGTTAAGTATGCAAGATGGTGGTCTGCATACTGTTGAACAGAAGATGCCTCTACTTTTGTAGTTAGGGTTTACAGGGATGTCTTCCTGTTCTGCCGTTTCCCCTCTTTTTGTGCCTTGTAGGAGTAGCACTGCATGCCCATCTTCTTTCTCATAAGTGTGAGATTAATGCTTCTTCCTTGCAGCCTGGCTCTTTCTCCAGCTGTGTTCTTTCTTTGCCTGACCTAGAGCTTCTTTCTCATAAGTGTGAGATTAATGCTTCTTCCTTGCAGCCTGGCTCTTTCTCCAGCTGTGTTCTTTCTTTGCCTGACCTAGAGCTTCTTTCTCATAAGTGTGAGATTAATGCTTCTTCCTTGCAGCCTGGCTCTTTCTCCAGCTGTGTTCTTTCTTTGCCTGACCTAGAGCTAGATTCTTCTTTCTCCTAAGATTTTGCCTTCCCAGAGCTGCTGTCAGTGGTCACACTGCTTGCCAATGCTTGTTAAATCTCTCACACACTTGATGGTGTGTCTTATTTCTTGTGGTCAGCATTAAACTAATTATCAGATGTGGGATCAGATGGGAAATTTTCTCCTGCATCAGATTGGCAAGGACTGGTGGAACAAGTGCAGGGATTGTTCACATCTGAGTTTACTGAACAAATTCCTCACTGTTTCAAGGACCTAGGATACTGGTGATGCCCTTGTTCTAAGCAACTCTCTTCCACTGGTGCATAGTTTTTTGGCTTTTGGCCTTTTCCTACAGCCTATTGAGAAAAGTTTTGCAGCCAGTCGAACAGAAGATGATGTTTATTCTGCCATTTATTATGCTCAGTGGGGGTGTCGGCTTGCTGTTCATTGTGCTCCTTTCTAGTCCTGAGCTTTTTGTGTTTGTACTGAATGTGTAAAGGGAAAATTGAGGTTCAACAGGATGGAGACAGGAACCAGACAGCTGGGAGAAGAAGGTTGCTGCCAGTTTTTGTATGGAATGGATGTAATACTGAAAGCTTGTCTAGGGAAAAGAAAAGATAGAATAAGTTGTTTGGATGGATTGAGTAATAAATGAAGGAATGAACATCTCCTGGATTCCTTCCTGTTAGCCAGAAATAGACCTGATTGCACCTGCAAGGAAAAGAAAAAGAAAGATGCATATGTAGACCCCTGTATTTATTTCCTGAGGGTTTTTTTTTTTTTTTCCCTTCATTCTGATTTTTGTGCTCTGAACTGGGGACAAAGTGGTAGGTGACACTCTTGTCAGTTGTCACGTTCTACTGTTGTCCCCAGAATTCATAAAAACTCTCCACAGAGTAAAAAAGGTGCTGTTCTTCTGAAGGGATATGTGGTATGACTTGCACAATGTTGTGCAAGAGAGCATTTTTGCAGGCTATCATTCCTACATGTTGGTAAGCTAACTGATCTTCCTGTCTCTTGAGACTCCAGTTGTTTCCTATTGATCTAAAACCTGCTAGAGGGATTTGATGCTTGACAGAGAGGTAAAATTCCTTTGTTCATTTTGGCTGTTTTGAAATGGGCATACGTTTTAGCATCAACATAGTTGGCAGCACAAGGTTTGACATTTAGATAGGTGGTTTTATTTTTTTCTTTAAGGAAAATTGTTACTACGTTTCAGCAGCAATGTTTGAAAATGCTGCCTGCAGTGATCTGAGGTCACTCAAATATGGGAATAGAGATGAGGTCTTTCTGTTAGCAGCAGTAATAATGCTGATGTGTGTGCTGCAGGTCTCCAGAACAAATTACAAGTTGCTGAGCTCCGTATGATCTCTGTAGAAAATCAGAATTACAGTTGTATTTGATGATCTTTGTAGGTCCCTTCCCACTGAAAGAATTCTATTCCATTCTAACTACATGGAGTTCTTTACGTAGGGTTGAAGCATGAGCTTGGCAGCACTCTGTCAAAGAACTAAAACATTAAAATCTCGAATGGATCATCAGCACCTATATATTTTCACTGTAATAACAGGACCAGTTTTAAAGCAGAATGCAAAAATAGAGCATGTAATGGAGCTGAATGTCTTTTCCCTCTTCATTTCAAACTTAGAGACAAGTAAAGCATTTAGATTACAGCAACAACATGCATGTTTCTGTCTATGTGTTTGTATTAACACCTATACTAAATGCAACACATATTCATGAAGAGAAAGTCATGCCTTACAAAATTGATATCCTCTTATGACAAGGTTGCCCACCTGGTGGACAAAGGGAAGGCATTGGATGTGTTTTTTGTTGTTGTTGTTGTTGTTTGTTTGTTTAATTTTAGCAAAATGTTTGATTCTGACTCTCACAGTCCTTTTGAATAAAATGTCCAGCATACAGCTAGACAACACTTGTATTTGTACAAATACAACACTTGAAAAATTGGCTGAAGGGTCTTGCTCAAAGAGTTGCAGTAAATGAGATAACAGCCAGTCACTAGGATGTTCCCTAAGGCTTGGTTTTAAGGTCTGTTTTCTTCAATATTTTTATCAATGTCTCGGACAAAAAGTGCACAGTGAGTAATTTTGCAGATAATACTAAGTTAGAAGGAGCAGCTGGCTTACGTAAGGGTAGTAAGGCCTTTCAGAAAGATCTTAGGGATCTTAGGGAGTTGGGATTGTTCAGCTTGGAAAAGAGAAGGCTCTGGGGAGACCCCATTGCGGCCTTCCAATACTTGAAAGGAGCTTATAGGTGGGAGGGGGACCGACTTTTTACACAGGTGGATAATGGTAGGACAAGGGGGAATGGGCTGAAACTGAAAGAGGGGAGGTTTAGGTTGGCCATTAGGAAGAAATTCTTCCCTGAGAGAGTGGTGAGGCGCTGGCACAGGCTGCCCAGAGAAACTGTGGCTGCCCCATCCCTGGCTGTGTTCAAGGCCAGGCTGGATGGGTTCCTGGGCAGTTTGATCTGGTGAGCTAGTGGCTGGCAGCCCTGTCCACGGCAGGGGGGTTGGAACTAGATGGTCTCTGAGGTCCCTTCCAACCCAAGCCATTCTATGATTCTGTGATCTTGATAAATTACAGTGCTGGGCAATCTCTAACCGTATGAAATTTAACAAGTGCCAGGTTCTGCACCTGGGATGGGGCAATCTTGGATTATGTATGGATTGCAGGACAAATGATTGGAGTATAGCCCGACAGAGAGTGACATTGGGGGTTTTGTTGATAGCAAGTCAACAATGTGCTATGACAGGCAAGAGGGCCAAATGTATTTTGGAGTCCATTAAGCACAATATAGCTAACTGGTCAAAAGTGATTGTCCTCTGCTCTGCGCTGGTGCGGCCTCACTTTGAGTACAGTTGAGCTTCACAATTCAAGAAGGACATAAAACTATTAGCTTCCAAAGGAGGGCTGTGGAGATGGTGAGGAGAGGAAGATGTATAAGGAGCAGCTGAGGTCCCTTGGCCCAGAGCAGAGGAGGCTGAGGGGAGGCCTCACGGCAGCCTACAGCTCCCTCCCAGGGGAGCGGAGGGGCAGGCGCTGAGCTCTGCTCTCTGGGGACGGCGACAGGGCCCGAGGGAACGGCATGGAGCTGTGTCAGGGGAGGGTCAGGGTGGGGGTTAGGAAAAGGCTCTGCCCCAGGGGGTGATGGGCATGGAACAGGCTCCCCAGGGAGTCTGTGATTCATGGTCACAAACCCATTGGTATGCAAGAAGTCTTTGGACAATGCCAGTGGTTTAACTTAGGCTGCACTGTGTGGAATCAGGAGTTGGACTTGAGGATCCTTGTAGTTCCCTTCCAAATGAAGATATTTTATGATTCTGTGATAAAAGGGGCACAGCAATAGAGAGGGAAGCTTGGAATGCTTCTGAAAAATATCCAATGAATTCCCCTTAAAGATGAAAAGAAAATCACAGGGTATAATAGCATGAAGCTGATTTGGTTACCAGTGCCAAAAAAATAAAATAAAATAATAAAATAAAGTTGCTTGTTAGATTATTGCCTAAGTACAGAATCATTTCAGAAAAGAACCTGTTTACCAGTACATTCTGTGGGCAGACTGGTTGAATCAGCATCTTGCAAAAGCTGCTTATGTTCCTTTGCTCTCTAAAAGTGCTTCCATATACAAGATTGAGTTTAGCTGAACAGAGTAACTTTCAGACAGCTTTTTAGTTTATGCATTTTATGGAGATGGGTAAGCACATGGAGATTCCAGTGTTTGATGTGTAGACAGAAGGCTTAACCAATGGGTTGAACTGTTTGGGTGGCAGCATAATCTCAGCCTGCAATGTTCTTACTTTAAACAGAAGGCAACAGACAAAGAGAGGTGGAAGAACACGAATGCCAGCGGCAGGGAATCACAATGCATGTACCACACATGTCTTCTCTGTATCATAGGGAATGTGACAATGGACAGAACAACGAGTGGGGTTAGAATGCTATAGTGACTTGGGCCTGTTGTTATAACAGTTGCAAGCCACCAAAACAGCTTGGATTTTAAAAAGAAGTCATCTAGTAAGTGACCAAATCACCTGAAGAACTGCAGGAAAGTTGAAATGAGTTGAAGCCAGCAAAGAAATCCTGCTGTGGGGGAAATAGAAGTGAAAAGAAGGGATAACTATAAATTAAGTGCCTGTATCAGTATTTCTTGACACATAGAATGGATCCTTCCAAATCACACCATTGGTAGAGCATGGTAAGAATTCAGGCAGCGTTGGTGGCCCTGTTATGCCTTTCCTGTGAATGAATGAAAATCTTTCAAAATAATAATAAGACCTGGCAGTGTTGGAAACTCAAAAGCAGGAGGACACAGACTACATACAGACTGGTTAAGATTGGAAGGGACCTCTGGAGGCCATCTGGTCCAACCTCCATGCTCAAACAAGGCCAACTAGAGCACGTGGCCCAAGGTCATACCCAGATGGCTTTTGAGTATCTCCAAGGAGGAAGACTCTGCAGCCTCTCTGGGCAATCTGTGCCACTAGTCAGTTACCCACACAGTAAACAAGTGCTTCCTGATGTTCAGACAAAACCTCCTGTGTTTCAGTTTGTGCCTATTGCCTCTCATCCTGTCACTGGACACCACTGAAAAGACCCCAGCTCCAGCTTCTTTGCAACTTCCCTTCAGGTATTTATGTACATTAATATGGATATTAATTAGCTCTCTAAAGAACCAAATGTTAACTGCTGTTTTTAATTATGTGTGACATGTGAAGCTCTTGAACTGGTCCCTTTCTTCTGAAGGAAGGAACACGGTAAAACTTATTTCATTGATTATGTTCTTCCTTCTGAAATCTGGAATAATCACTACCGATTTTCTTTTGCATCTTATTAGACAAAGTATTATAATCTCTTTCTTCTTGATCTCAAGTGTGAAACTCCAAGATGCTTCTCCACTCTAGACAACAGTATGAGTCTGTGTGTGTAAAGGAGTTCATAAGATTCTTTATTTTCTTCTTCTTAGATCAAACTTATGTCCCTTCTAAGTGATTTTGACAGTACCGTAAGAAGCTTCATTGCATCTCAATTCTATTCAGAGATAGGTGTGTACATAAGAGAGAATTCAAAGTTATAGAGAAGCATGAATATAGTTTGTCACATCTTCTGGATAAGCAAGATGGCATAGTCAGTGTATGTTTCTGGTTTCCCTATTCTGTACCTTGGACATAATATCTTTCTCTTAAATGCAAAAGGAGATCGAAAAGACCAGTGATCCAAAAGTTATTTTTACAGATAATACTGAAGTAAATTCCCCCAGCAAGGCTTTTATTTTAAATTGAAAATGCTGTAAATGGATAGTTTATTAAACTCATTCCTTTCTTTCCCTTGTGATCAGTGTTTTCTGTCATCTTTTGAAGCATGTGAATAAGGATACAGAGTTCAGCAACATAAAGGCTCTTTGGTAAAAATCAGGATTAGGTTAAAGAGTAGGTTCATATTTCTGTTTTTTAACATGCAGTGAATAAAACTTCCTTTACAGTATGGTTGCTTAAGTCTCTTCATGAATGTTTTGTTGCGTCCGTCTGAATCTTGTTCAGTCCTGTCTTCGTCTCTTCTCAGTTAATTTATTGCCAGAACGTTTCACCCTCCCACATATTCTTCTTTCCAGGTCAATGCTGTATGGCATGAAGTGAACAAATGTGTCTAGTCTTGACAATCTTTATATGACACTTTACTTTGCCACCTTCCCACATTTCAAGCTGTTGCCATTCACGACTGTATGCTTTCCTACCATTTCTGGAGCTAGAAATTTTGAGATGCATTGAATTTCAGAAATGTTGTTCCTAAATCTCATAAGCTTCACCATAGCATTATTTGGGTTGGAAGGGACCTTGAAGCCCACCCAGCCCAAACCCTCTGCCATGGGCTGGTTGCCACCCGCTGCCCAGGTCTGCCCTGGGCCCATCCAGCCTGGCCTTGGGCACCTCCAGGGATGGGGCACCCACAGCTCCTCTGGGCAGCCTGTGCCAGCGCCTCACCACCCTCTGAGGAAAGAATTTCTTTCATATATCTAACCTAAACCTGTCCTCTTTCAGTTTAAAGCCATTACCCCCTGTGCTGTCATTAGACTCCTGAGTCCTTCCCAGCTTTCCTGTAGGATCTCTTTTGGTACTGTAATGTCGTTATAAGGTCTCCCCAGAGCCTTCTCTTCTCGAGATTGAACTTACTAGCCATAACTTAATCTTTTAAAAATAATTATGACTAATTGTTCAATCTACTTACGTTTGAATGTATATTTTATGGTTTTGCTGATTTTTTTTCCTGTGTGTGTGGTATTGCATCTTGATTTGATTTCACAAATGTATTTCCATTTCTCTACTGCTTTTTCTAATTCCTTGGAATTTCTCTGTCCTTCTTCATGTAAATGAATTCAGAATAAATTAAATATCATTCCAAATATATTCCTTTTGGTCTGTTGAGGACTTTTTCTCACCAATCTAAATGTCTTAGGCCTATATTATTATGTAGTAACTTTTTCCCCAACAGTTATTTTAGTTATTTATATATTCTGTCTGAGTATTCTTAATCTCAAACATCACCTTCTGTAGTTTCATTTGTCTCACAGAAGCTGATCTGTTTTGACTTTGGTTGATGTTTCCATGTGGGTTTACCAGGAAATCATGATGTCCTCATTTTTATCTTGCCTCTGTCTTCTGGTCATTGAGCTAATTGATTATTCGTAGATGGAGACACGCAATAAGCATGTTTTCCAGTGTAATTAAACAGTTGCTTCTCTTGAACAATGTTTCTCCCTCCATCTCTATCCCTAATTGTGCAAGCATATTAAGCACTTGTATTAGATACATCTAGTTCTGTTCACCCTGAAAGGATGAAGCAATAGATTAATTTATTTCCTGTAACAGGCAGTTTTTCCTTTCATTTCTCAACTGTTAGTCATTGTATGTTACTTATTTCCAGGTGTTGTTCTAATCTATTTTTCTTGTTTGCTTTAGTGTCCTGGTTTTGTACATTTTATCTTTGTTGACAATTATTATTGACAATTCTGAAAATACCCACAAATAGCTAAAACTTCAGTTAATTTCGTAGTAAATTTATGTGACTGGATCAGAATCTTTATTTTCTTTTCCTTTCTGAAAAGATCTCAGTTTTCTTTATTTAGGTATCTCATGCACATTAGATTCTGCAAAGGATCCCTGAAAATAGGATTTTCATTTTGTTTTTGTGGTGGGTTTTCATTATGTACTTTTCCCCTGTGCATGGTCTCAGCATATGCAGGTGTGTATCAAGCTGTATTTTTACCATTGCACTGCATTGTAGTGGAAACTGTGAATGCTCATTCGGACAAGGTAGTGATTTTCAGTAGAGCTGACAGACACTTTGTGTCTGTACTTTGGGTAACGTTTTGAAAATGGCAAAATCATGTACCCGGCACTGAAGTGTTTTAGGTTCTTCTGGAAATGCTGTCTTTCTTCACTCCTTGCAGATACACCAGGAGACTTTCTTATACATTATTATCAGCACGTGGTAGTAATTTAGATATGGCTGTGTTGATGGGACGTCATGCAGACAGTCATTTCTACTGCATTCCTTTCAACTAGTCATTTTCCCATTTGGATATGAGAATCTTTTTGTATACCAGTGGTGGATGCTGTGGTCTTTTAGATGCACAGGTGCTAGCACGAGTTAAACTACTTGCTAGTGTTGTTATTCTTCCTGTGCAGGTAATCTTAATCTGTAGGTAGATGTATTAGTTCAGAATTCTAGCAGAGACTTGCAACATCACCACTGTTCTTTTATCTTTGACTGCATCAATTACCGTTAATTTGTACCTCTGGGCATGACTATAGGTGTCCTTTCTTTTACTTCAGAAGATCCCATGCTGTTAGCTTCCTTTCGGAGTTTCACAGTAAGGTTCTTACCTTCACTTTGGATAAAATTATTTTAAAAAATGGGTTCTATGTGTGTTTGTTTTCTTACAGTTATCAGGGCTAAGTGTTCTGTCATTTATTTTCTTGTGGCACTTTGAGGCTGTTCAGAGTGCCACAGTATGGAAAAAAAGTACCAAAGTATGAAAGAGAACTTCTTTTTTGTTAACATGTAATCAGTACTTCCTGGTGTTTCATTTTTTTTTTTTTTTTTTTTTTTTTTTTTTTTTTTCTTTTCATTTTCTCCCTTTCGATGTTTTCTTTTTGACTTCATGTTCTACATTACTTAATATAAATTCTTTAAGTCTTCCCTTTGTTTATTTTAATGTCTTTCCATCTGACTTTGATGTAGTCTTCTAAGGCCATTTTAGTTCCTTCACACATGGATGCCTAGACCCAGTTCCTGCTTCCAACCAAGATAATTAATGATTTCCTGGAGTGCTCCCAACCCTTTGTGCCTGGGGTGCAGGAGAAAGTCTGAGGTGGAACTTAGATTGTGTATAGCCATGACTCAGTTTTTGGGCAGTTCTGAGAGAAAAGCTCTGCTCTCTTCCTCTTTAATTCTCCACTCTTAACATCCAGGCATCCTGTTGCTGCAGAAGCACCGTCAAAAGGTGTCCATCATTGGTGCACACAGTTGGTGCACACCAGCTCAATGCCTGAGTAAATACGAAGGCACTTGCAGTACTTGATGAACATCTAAGTCAGCTTGGCACTGAAGTACACACAGAGCAGTTTGGAATGTCAGCCTGCTCTTCCAGGAGGAACAGAGCTGATGCGCAAGTGGAAGTGCTTTGCCAGTTTGAGACAGTGCTGTTCTGCTGTTCATTAAAAATCACAGTACTGTTGCTCCTGGGCTGTTTTTTTTTTAAAAAAAACATCACCTTGTTTCTTATTTGCTCACAGTCCCTTCTGTGCTTTGTGCTAAAAGGCATGTCAAGGCAGTTTCTATCTTTCTTTTGCCTTCACTCATTTTGGAGTGGGCATAAGCAGTGTGGTTCAGTGCTCACTGAAGTTGGTGGGAAACCTCCGATGCCTTTAGTCGGCTTTGATCTTTGTCCAAAGTGTTCCTGGTGGAGCTGGGTTGCACCTGCGTGCTAGGATAGCTAGCTGTCTGGCAAGCTGATTCTGAGAAACCAACAGAAGGCCTGTGTATGTGTTAATGGCAGGTGTTTGTCTTCAGGAAATGCTAAATCTTGCACCTTAGAAGAACGGCAGAATAATGAAAACTTTTGGCAAGGCAAGAGGGGAAGAATACACAGAGCCAAGGACATGCATGCTAACATTGTTTAAGTGTAAGGCTCTACATAACAGCTCAGATGACTTTTTTTTCTGTTAAGTATCATAACTATCTTAATTGTAACAGAGCAATTCACTAAAAATTATGGGGTGACTAGTGTGAATTCAAGTTGAAATAAAGTAAGAATTCACATATTAAAGGTAGGATTTGCTTTTGGCCATTCCTCATGATAAAGAAAAATACCTTGTATTTCTTTCTGTGAGAATAGTCATGTAGCTATCTGTTCCTTCAGTTTTCACATAGCCAGGTTTCACAGGGGTGCGTAAATAAATGCCCAATTGAAACTTCGAAAGCTGGAATAGAAGACACCTGACATCTTTTTTTTAAATTTCCGGCTTTCTTAGCAGTGAGCATCACTGAGAACTTGGCTGGGGATCTTGATGATGTGATGGAAGATTTTGATGCTTTCTTTCTGAGGAAGAGAAAGTAAATTTCTAACTAGACTGTAATATAGTGGGGAGCCTCCTTCAAACAAAAGGGAGAAGAAAGACTTCACATTTGAATGTGTGGAGCTCACTGAGCTCTCCGAAGTGGGGAAATCTGCTGTAGAGCTGGTGAAAACAAGACTTGATAAATGCTGCATTGTAATCCAGCCTCTGTTCATGAAACTTGGATAGGAAGAACAAAAAGTATTTCATTCAACCAGAATCTTTCATGTCTGCTTTTGTCTTTGTTGTACACCTGGAGATGAAGCAAGGGGGAGCCTGGAGACATTCATCTCCAGCTTGTGTTTTGTTAGTGTGTTTGGATTTTTTTGTTGTTGTTGGTTTGTTTTTTGTTTCTCAGGCATGTATAGCTCCCTTTTGTGGTAATGAGAAAAGAGAGTGAGCGTTTTACTCTTTTGAAGACAGGTGGAGAAGTCCCCATGCTGAGTGCTGTATAGGCCTGTTTGCCTTTTGTTTCTCCTTACTAATTGGTTAGAATGGATGGTATTAAGTTCCAGCAAGTATGTCCATTAGAGAATTCCTACATATCTAGCCTCAGGGAATTAAGCTTTGGAAAATGAAGTACCCATCAAAGAAGGAGTTGGCTGGTACAGTTTGTATCCCGACTTCTTTTCTTCTTCTCTCTTCTTTTTTGCCTTCCTCCAAAAAGCTTAAGAAAAGAGTCTTTTGTCTTCTTTTCAGGAAAGTTACACTGAAATTCATCTGTGCTTTATTCATCTGCTTTCATTTGTGCCATTCATGGGCAGCTGTGGGTTATGTAGGACAAAGGAGATGAATTCCTAACCTCTACATTCAAGCAGTGTGTCGGGAAAGGTTCAACACACACACTGCCCTTTTTTTGTGGGGTCCAACTAAAGTATTACAGCTTTTCATTTCAGTACTGAGATATCTCTGGACTGTGTTTTTCCACATGCCATTAAAATGGTGTGACAGGCTTCTACTGGGTTATAGAAAGGATGTATCTATATGAAGAGATCTTTTTCTCAGTTTAGCAAAACTTAGTAACTTCTGAGGAAACGTGATTTAGAAGCTTGCTTTACTGGGATTTATGATTAAATATATTTTTCAGTGATGACTTGATTTCAAGTCATCAGAGTACTCGAATTTACCTTTTGTGAAGACCTCTTCAGATGTGATAAAGTAAAATTTTATCATTTTGTGAGAGTTGACTTTTAACGCAGGTTTCTCAATAATTCTGTGAATGAGTAGGGAGGAGTACCCGTTTATTTTTCCCTTTATATACATATATATGTATATATATATATATATTCCCTTTTAGATGGATAGACACATACATCCTGTGCCAGGTCTTCATCTGGTATGATTTGGCATAAGATAT
>VXAV01000075.1:107511-122478 GCA_013399715.1 Alectura lathami
ATTAAAGTTATTTAAGTGATGGAATAAGTGGCTCCATTACATCGCTGCATCTTCTGGATCGTGACAATGGGAAGTTACATTCGCTTTGGACTAATGAAGAAACTTCCCATATTCCTACATTACACAACGTGCTTTGCAGTGGAGACTTGGATTGTTTGTGAATGGAAGCATCGCGAGCGTGGAATAAGTAAGGGGGATACTTTTCAACGCACAAATTTTGGTGCGTTTTTCTAGTTTTAATACATAATGCTTTTCCAGACTGAATGCAACTGCTTTAGAAAAGAAAAAAAAAAAAAAAGAAAAAAAAGAAAGAAAACAAAAACAAAACAGAAACTGCTTTGCTTAAAACAGTCACCTGTTTCCTAGTACCTCAAAATTAACCAAGGGAGATCTCTGCATTTGTCAGTACTACCTGTTGTCATTGTGGTTAAATGTAGAGAGACTGCTGGGCAAGGTGGTGAATGGAGGAAGAAAAAAGTTTTAAAGAAAGAAAAACAAATTGTGCTTAAAATCCCAGTGTGGGTTTTATTTCTTAAAATACTGTGATTTTTTTAATTATTTTAGTAAAAAAAAAACAAAAAAAAAGAGAGAGACTTTAATTCCTAGATAACTGTTTGTGAATTGTCATCCTTTATTCCAGGTAAGCTGTTTGTTAGTATTCAGTTATAATTTTAGGATTTGATAGATTTCATGTGACTGGTTGTGCGGTTTTGTTTGCCACATTTATTTTCTGTCAGCCTGAGGTGTTACAAATACAGCACAATTAAGTTTCTCATGTAAAATGAATTGTTTCTTTTTCAAGGGGGGACAGGGAAAGGAGACTAGATCTTGTGAATAGAACTTTTTGTTGCTGTTGTTGTTGTTGTTGCTGTTGATTTTAAACATACGGAAATAACAAAGATGTTTTAACTTTTTTTAAAAAACTAAAGAACCAAACTTACAGCACAGCTATGCAGCTTGCGGGCCAAACACTTAGGTCCTCATAACCGTTCTGTTGCTTGTCATACTAACATCTATCAGTCTCACACCAGTAACTTTCTGTTAGGACTGGCTGCCTTTTTTCTTCCGTGGTGTGCGTGCTTTCTTTTTCGTTTTGGTGTGGTGGGAGGGAGGGGTGTTTGTTAACACATCTTTTTGCAAGCGGAGGTGAAATAGTTACTTACGATATTGAGCCTGGAGAACTACTTTTACTCGATTCAAGGTGGAGTTGCTGAATTTTTTCCCTCCTCCTTAGCTTTTAGCATGAGGGGAGCAGCGTAGAATGAGTAGGAACCTGCGTACCGAAGTGGCTGATCCTGCACTTTTCCTTGGGTGGGAAGCCTACCAAACTCAAGGGGAGTTTTGCCTGAGCAAGGAATACAGGATCTGGTGCCCATGGTATGTTCTGATTGTGAACAAAAAAGAGTTTCTTTCCAAAAAGTAGAAAGTACTTGACTGAAACCTAGTTTTAGAAATGCATGTGTCTTTGTTTGTTTTTTCGTTTGTTTTGGGGGGATATATGGGAGGGGGAGGGGGGACAAGCGGAAGCTGCTGGGGAAGTGGTGTCCCAGGGAGCTTCATGTGAATTGATGGCAAAAATGTTGCATTTGTGGAATAAGTGCTACTTGAGAAGCATGGTGTTTTGCTTTTGAGGATTCATCAGTTGTGGGGTTGGGGATCCCTTTGATTTTTTTTCTTATTTTTTTGCCTTTTTTTTTGAAGTAGGGAGGGAATGTCATGTGAAAAACACATTGGAGGGACAAGTATAAATACACATTTTGTGTCTGTATTTGTTTTTTAATTGGCCTCATTTCAAATGTATTTAAACAGTTCCATACCTGGATTGGGTGTTTGTAATGGCTACCAAAAATGAAAAAGAAAAAAAAAAAAGAAAGAAATGATTGTGACATGCTTTTATCACTACTTTATTTTTCAAATAACATGTAAATATTGTAATCCATTGGATTTTGTTTTGCTAACCTGTTAATAAAACATATGGGACCATTATCCTTTTAACAAGCCTAGAATGTCATACTGTTTTCCTCTTTTTTTTCTTTTCCCAAAAATGTATACCTGATATATTGTGGACACACATTTTAGATGCATTATTATGATTCTGTTGACTGTAATGACATAGAATTGAAAATAACATTTTTTTCATTGTTTAATTTATACAGAGGACTTTTTCAGAGTTTGACAGAAGGAATTAAATAGCAAAATGCTAACCCATTGGCTTCAGCACTCGGTATTTCCTGATTTTAAAATTACTGCTTACTGATGGGGGATAGGAAGGGGATACTGAACTGTTGCACTGACGGGTTTGTTTTTTTTAAAAAAAAAAAAAACAAAAACAATGAAACTTAATAAAAACTTTTTAAGAGTGATTTGCTTGTGTGTTTTGTGTTCTGTATTGGGTACTCTGATGATGGGACTGCAGAAGTGTCTCTGCGGCTCATTCAGCACTTGAGGTCTGTGGGAGGGAGCGAGGCACCATTTTACCTCTCTACACCCTTTCTTTCCCTGCTTCACAGAGAGGGAATTTTAGATTTACCAGTCAGGTAGGGTAGTTCCTAGCTCACACAGATCTAGGATCTACTACCATATCCCTGAAGGATGCTGTGGATCCCCACCAGCCCAACATCCATTAAAGACTAAGGGCATATTGCCAAGGTTGGTTGGCTCTTCCTAAACCCAAACATGGAAAAGGAGGAATTTTGCAGTCTGTCTTGAAAGTATCAAAATGGATTATCAACTCAGTGTCTTCATGAGTTGGGGTACTGTATGCTTCAGTATCTGATGGCCTGCTGGATCCAGTGCTGAGACTGTGCTTAATCTGAGTTGGAGGGATGACATCCAGGGGGGACTGGACAGGCTTGAGACGTGGGTTCATGCCAGTGTCATAACAAGGCCAAGCACAAACACAGGTTGGCTGGAGAATGGCTGGAGAGCAGCTCTGAGGAGAAGGATTTGCGGGTGTCGGTTGATGAAAAACTCAACATGAGCCAACAATGTGCACTTGCAGCCCAGAAGGCCAACCGCATCCTGGGCTGCATCAAGAGAAGTGTGACCAGCAGTGTGAGACAGGTGATCCTGCCCCTCTGGTATGATCTCATGAGACCCCACCTGGAGTGCTGCATCCAGCTCTGGGGTCCCGAACACACAAAGGACATCGAGCTGTTGGAGGGGGTCCAGAGGAGGGCCACGAAGATGGTCAGAGGGCTGGAGCACCTCCCCTGTGAAGGCAGGCTGAGAGAGTTGGGGTTGTTCAGGCTGGAGAAGAGAAGGCTCCAGGGGGACCTGATAGCGGCCTTCCAGGACTTGAAGGGGGCCTACAGGAGAGCTGGGGAGGGACTCTTTAGAAGGGCGTGTAGTGACAGGACGAGGGCTAATGGCCATAAACTGGAAGAGGGGATATTTAGGCTAGATATTGGGAAGAAATTCTTTCCTGTGAGGGTGGTGAGACCCTGGCACAGGTTGCNAAAAAAGTGTTCAAGGCCAGGCTGGATGGGGTCTGACCAACCTGGTTTAGTGGGAGGTGTCCCTGCGCATGGCAGGGGAGTTGGAACTAGGTGATCTTTAAGGTCACTTCTAACCCAAACCATTCTATGATTCTGTGATTCAGTAAGCTTGGGAAGTGAATGCAGGTTTTTTCCTTTTTCTCCATTGAAAACTTAAAATGATGCTTTAGGTGTTGTCTTGGATTTTTTTTTTTTTTTTTCTAGATATATATATTTTAAAACCACATTGAAAAGATGTCAAACTGATTTTCTGGATGTATATTAATTAGATCTTGTTTCCAGTTTAAGTTGCTTTTTGATTTTACTGGAACTTAGAGTGTAGGATGTTAAACAGTATGAAATCAAATCATCTGATAGCTTTACAAGCTTTCACCTTTCTTTTCTGTCTCCCTACAAGTCCAAATATTTGTGTTAAAATAATTGCTTCCTTATCCTATGTTTAAAAAAATGGGGAAGATGATGTGTTTTAGTCTTTTAGACATTGCCTTTTTTCAGCGTTCTCTGGAAATAGTTGTTCATCAGGCAAACCTATGAATAGTTTGCAGACTGTATCTTCTACTGCAGAGCTAACCTGCTCTTTAAAAGAGAGAAAGAGTGGCTCAGTGATCAGGCACTAGCAAGAATTACATAACTGATACAATGATAGACCTTATGATGATTTCTAGAGTATTACAGTTCTGTTATTCCACTTCAGTGACAGGCTTCGTGTAAACGAAATTGAAATAGAACCCTGCATCTTCCCAGTTGCAGATTCCTTGCTGAGCATGACTGGCTCACCCATCTTGGGATTCCTGATCTGAATTAGAACACAACTTAAATTTTTGGGGGAGCAAGAAGCAAAGGAAGGAATTACTATCATGAGCCTTTACTCAAACTACTTCTTCAGCTTGCCAGACGGTTCCCTTTCTTGTTAAGTAAGTAGGAGCCCTGGGCTTCACAGGGAGCATTCATGCCATCGGACAACTGGCATTCTGCACACAGGGTTCCCAGGCTCATTGTCCTTCCTTTTCTTAAGAAGTCTGGGTAAATGTTTGCTACCTTATTGCTAGCTGACTGCTAATGTTTCTTTTGGCCTTGGTGCAGTGCCTGAGTTCCCTCCACACAACAGTCTTGCCTTCATAATCACGGCAACGCAAAGGCTTTGCAGGAACTGCTATGGGAAGGGAGACCTCAGCCTCCCTCCCTTGCAACCTCCCTACAATATTGTTGAGCAGACTAGACTACAGGTTACCCAGAGACTCGGGATTGGTGAGATCACAAGAAGGATTACAAGTCCAGAACTTAGGGTTTCCAGTGGCAAGTCTACAAAGTGAGAGGGTTACTTGTGTCCCAGTTATCTTGGATACTGGTACTACAGAAGATTTCACGTGAACTTTAATAGTGAAAGTCAATCTCCTGGCTTCAAGAAAATGTCTCAATATAGTTGCAGATGTTCAGTACCTTTTCAATGCAAACTGACCCAATTCTCTCCTCTCCTCCCTACCCTGACGTGTGTTTTTTACAGTATTTTTTTTTCTGTACTTTTTTTTTCACAGTACTTTTCCACTGTGAGAGACAACTCTTTGGCTCCAAAGCGACGGGATAGGAAATGATTCTGGGTAAGAATGTTTTGGAAAAGGAAAGTGTAATCCAAGATAGTCTTCAGATGTTACAGAAACCTCTCTTTGTTTGCAGAGTGGTTAATTCCACTCCCCACACCAAACACCTCTGATGTCGTCTTATCTGTCACTTCACAATCTGCCCTCAGGTAAACAGATAAACCCAATGAACTGAAGGTGGGGCTGGGTGGCGTAAGCAAAATAGCAAGTATCCTGGCCAAAGTCTTGGTAAAGAAGGCTGATGCCTCTTTGGATCAACAGAAGTCTGGAGAACCCAGCTGAAGGCATTGTCCTTCCTGCCATGTTTGCTGTTGCTTACCTGTGTGTGGAAACACAGTACACGGTTTGCAAGGGTGGAGGGAGAGAACGAAGCCTGTTTCATCAGTTGTGCAGGATGTGTGTGGATATAAGGGGAGAAGAGATCTGGGCAGGATAACATGACAGCTTTCCTAATGGCAGAGTGGAGCAGCACTGGAGCAGATCACCCAGTGAGCAGATGGTATCTTCACCTTTGTTAGTTTTTCAGACACATACAGTGCTATGGCTGACCTGGACTAGTGTTGGCAGTAATTCTGCTCTTGGCAAGAGGTTGGACCGGAGGCCTCCAGAAGTCCCCCTCAGACCCATTTCCTATTTCAAGATAAACTTCCCCATTGTTTTCTTAACCTTTGATTTCTCCAGCTTTTCCCTGACTTTTTGCAAGTCCATGTTTTTGGTGTGCACTATTTTAAAGAAGCATTCACTGACTCATCAACTCTTCTCCAACTTCAGCAGTTCCATCTGTCCTATGTCCCCACATTTTTTACCAAAAGAGATGCATTCCATACGAATATATGTTTAGTGACATGTAATGACCCTAAGGCAATGATCTTCTGGCAGGATAAAAGAAAATTTTTAACAGACTTTCTCTGTGGGTTTATATATATCCTTAGCAAGGGACAGCACTGAACAGCTCTTAGATGTAGAAAACACATATCAAGTAGGAGAAGATGTCTGCGCTTCTGGGTTTCATCTTGCCCAAACTATTTAATTAGTTCTGACTTGAATCTCACAATCCCCTTTTCCCAGTCCCACAATATGATGCACACAATACTCCAAATAGTATTGTGAGTATGGTGAGGTTTTGGTTTTGCTTTGGTATTGTGATTTAGCCAGTATTCTCACTTGTTAGAAGTGGAGGAATCCCATCCAAAGGCCTGACAACTTAAAAAAAAAAAAATAGGGAGAGGAAAAGAAAGGAAGAAAATTTAGCAAGAGAAAATCACTTTTCATGCAATGTACTCCATTGTGTATCAACACATGGACTGTGCACCTAATAGTCATGTAATGCTATTGATATTTTTTAGTACATTCGAGTTCTGTTTTATTCTAGCAGAATGTGGAAGCTGATCAGATCATGTCTCTGTATAGGTCAGGTTCTAGATTCCTGAAGAAAAAAACAGAAAATCGAGTTGTGTACAGGAAAGGAATAGTCCGTCCTTAACAAAAGTCTCATCTTAATCCATTCTGAAGAGAGCTTTATGCTCAGAAGCATAAGGAGCCCTAGCTCTTTCACATACATTTTGTGTTATATTAATGTTACAATAATTTTACTACGAATCCCATTGTAAATTTTACTGAGCTCTTAGTTTCTGTGATGAGAACTGGCAAGAAAAATATTTTTTTGTATGTGTGTTGAAAATAATTCAGTAATTCTATTATTCTGAAAGTTAGTTATGTGAACTCCATTATCACAGAATCACAGAATTGTAAGGCTTGGAAGGGAGCTCTGGAGATCACCTAATCCAACCCCCTGCTAAAGCAGGATTCTTATGATAGGTTGCACTGGAAAACATCCAGGCAGGCTTTGCATACCTCTAGAGAAGACTCCACAGCCCGCATGGGCAGCTTATTCCAGTGCTCCAACACTCTCACAGTAAATAAGTTATTTCTCATGTTCAGATGGAACCTCCTGTGTTCCGGTTTGTGCCCATTGTCCCTTTTCCTGTTGCTGGGCACCATAGAAAAGAGTCTGGTCCCATATTATTATTATGTTCTTCATAGAGTACATTTGTCATGTATATAAAATAACCTGTTAAGAACTCCAGTTGATTCATTTTAGCTGGGATAGTTAGGAAAAAATGAAGTCAGCTGCTGGAATAAGAAGAGACATGCTTTTCTTCTCCTCAAATAATTTGCCTTTTCGAATAGTCTGGTATAAAAACAAATATGGCCTGACTTGATTCTTGAATTCTCTATTGAGTTTATGCTTCTATTAATGAAGAGCTTAGCTTAGTCTAGCCAACTGTACATGCATGACTTCCAAACCTAAGCAAAATGTGTCTCTTTGCAGCTGCTCTGTTGTGGTCTCAGTAGTGTTTAAGGAAAGAAATATATTTAACAGATATGCCACAAAATAATTTAGCTTATGATGAAAATAATGGATTGAAATTTTAACCTTTGTCTTCAACTGAAGGAACTCATACTGGGCCGAATTTTGCTTTGAGTCTTTGTGGAGAGATTTGTACTGGAGTCACTGAAGACTTCTGTCAGAGATGCTGCAGTAGGAGAAGTGGTAGTTTTGGTCTGTATGAAACAGTGGATAATTAGACAGCAGGCTCTGTAAAGCAATGAGTGTTCTGTGTTATTTCCAAAGAATGTTTTGCTCTGCATAGACTCTTCAGGACCTCAGGTATGTGATTGTTGAAACCACATGATTTAAGTAATAATAATAATTCAGAAGCAGAAGGGAGTTGGTTTCCCATAGGTAAATAAATATATGTCATTAAAAGGATGTTGCCTGCAGAAAAGAGTAATGTCTTTGAGCCACCTTGCTGCAGGTACAAGGTATTTCTCGCTATTGCTATAGGTGTCTCCTACTGGAAAACAACCAGAAAATGAGGTTTGCTTCCCCCTCACCCAAGAAACTCCTGAAATCACCTATCCCACCTTCCTTTGCAGGATTGTTCCCAGTGACAAAATGATAAACTCTGGCCACGGTAGGAGTTGTGCTGTTGTCTTTAGGAAGGTGAGAATGTCATTACAGTTGGTGCTGCAGGAAGCCTAGGCACCTGTACAGGCACAACAGACTGTGCAGACCCCATCCCTACCTGGAAGGGTGGAGCACGCAGCAAGGTGAGCAAGCAGAGCTGCCTACTGGCTTTTGGCTGGGACCAGACACAGTCCACAAGGCAATCAAAAGTGGTATCTTTGTAGTTGCCTTCATCAGTCCTTCTGATCTGTTTCAAAGGAGAGGTGCAAGCAGGGTGTGTGCTGTTTCAGCTCACCTGCAGAAAAAGAGTTTGAAGGGGTGAATGAATTTAAACATGCCTGATTCTGCCCTGAGGAACTGTTTGGTCTTCTGTCTATCCACCAGAAGCAGGAAGGACAGGTGATCAGCTTTCAATATCATATCCCATGTAACTGACTAACAGCAGCAATAAAAGTGTAATTGTATTCTTACAATCTTATTAAATGCATGTTGTTGTTTAATGCATTTAACATGTGAGTTTAGAAATTAGGACCTCGTTCGTTCCCTCATGAAGGCATTTATACTGTAACTTCAATTTCTTTCAATATAATGGAATTGGAAAGTTGAAAAAGAAACGCTCTCTTCTCAGTATTTCACATCAAGTGAGTATTGATCATGAGTGAGTGGGCTGCTCACAGAGACACTGTGCAGTCTGCGAGCCCCTAAGAGTGAGACAGAAAGAGGAATAAGGGGAAAGGCACTCCAAACAACATGCGAATTGCATATGCAAAATGCAAAATGCGAATTGCGTATATGGTGGCAAAAGGAAGCAAATATATTACTGCCTTGACAACCTCTTGCCTTTCAGCAGCTGTAGTGGTGGTGTGGGGTTTTTGGAAGTGCTCATGGGCACCTGAGTTGTTTTGAGAACGTCCAAAAATTATACTTTCCGTTGCAGGAGATATGGGTTGAGCAGTAAACATAGTACTACAGGCATGCTGGAGAGTGACAGGACCTCGTGGCACACCTTGCTGGTTGTCAGAAGGAAAGAGTCTGATTTTAATATGTCTTCATTCACCTGGAGCAGAGGACTTCAGTGACTTACTGTTGATCATTTGGCCTGAGGAAATAAAAAGAAATTTTCTCCTTGGTGTAATTCGTGAGAGCATCTTTGGATTACATGTTCCACGTTCAGGTAGGAGCATGACCAGATACAGCCATCAGTCAACGATGGAAAGTGCTGTGTTCACAGGTGGCTCATCTTTCCAGGGAATGGGCAGTCATTTGGGTTTTCAAGTGAAAGGGGAACCTGGAAACAGATGAGCCTCCAAGTTTTCTCAGTTAAAATGGTTGTTTTCAGAGAACTCTACCCTAGTAAGAGCACTAGCAAAGGCTGTAAGTGAAGCAGCAAGTGTGTAATACAAATGAGCTGTTCTCCAGCACTCAGGTGTGTTTCTGCATTATGAGAGTTTACTGACTGGTTCTGAGTTTTTGTCATGCTTTCTGCAAATTACAAGAACATCGTTGAATAGTCAGCTCTTATGCACTTGTGTGTTGTTTGCTTTTTTGTCATAGCATATGTATCTTAAGTCTAGCAATTAAGCTTGTATTTTCCAGGTGTTTACTGACATCTGAAAACTAGTGACGGAAAAGAGAAAGCCCAGAGAACCATTCTGTAAACTTACTTCTTAGTTTTTGTCTGTCCCTGTTGATACCTGTGACTGCCAAATATAACGACACAGTGATTTTCCTCAAAGCAACAGATGAAGTGAGGTAATGTGCAAGTGCTTTTTCTTTTCAGCCCTGAGATATCTGATCTCTTGGAGATGAAGCTGAGTGCAAACTGTTCTCTCAGATCCAAATTCTGCTTTAGCTTTGGGGAAGTTGGGAGCTGAATAGTGCCCAGTCCTTTGACAGGTCAGACTGAAAACTCACAGCATGGCTAAAACTTGATCGAAGTTTTGTGGCTCAAATCCATCTCTAATCTAAACATTTAAATGGATAGTTCCTAAATAACCTCCCTGTGCAGATGTTTCATTGTTGAACTGCTTTGTTCTCCATAAGGTTTTCCAGACATCTTTAACTGCCTGCAAACAGGGAGAAGTCTTGTTTTCTTCTTCAACAACAGGTTTCCAGTGCAATTTAGTTATCCAGATTGTGTCCAATACCAAACTGGGATTTCCGTGTTTTAAAGGTAGTGATACTGCTCTTTTGACTAACTTTCACGTGCTGTGAATAACTTTCACTAAATCTCTGATATTTAGATTTTGGGTCCTCTCAAAGAACTTGAGCAGGAAGAATTGTACAAACTTGCATTCAAAATTCCTACACCTTAATTCCTGTTTATACTCCAAAGACAGACAAGGGCTTAAAACTATTTATAGATGTTTCCTATCACCATTTCAAAGTCTGCTTTCTGGAGGAACCATAGCATTGGGAAGGCTTCTGCTGTTAATGAAGTGTTTCAGTTATTTTAATTCTGATATTTCTGCTCAGCAATGGTAGTCATTATTTCAGCAAAAGCCAGATAGTATTTCATGCTGGTATTCTCTGCCACTTGTGTTCTTTCAGAGAGAGTAATTTATAGTTGGAGGATGGAATAAAAAATTAAACAAGACACTAATCTTTTTGTACATGACAACAGTGTACAAAAGTCATGCCACAGAAATGTTTTTTTAGTACAACTGTGATATGAACAGAGCACAAACCCTTCATCAAAAAATCTCACAATCTAAGAGAAAAACAAGCTGTGGTGTTGGAGAAGGAGGAGGTTTCAATAGCGTCATATAAGACATGGAGAAGTGGTGTAAGCAGAAGAGGAAATAATATTTTCCTGGGGAAGTCTGTCATAGCTGGGACATAAACTCTTGTAAGTTAGATATTTGTCTGTGGCCTTACCCTGAAGAATTTCCACCCTCCCCCCTCCCCCCANGATGTAAAACCAGTAGAGAAAGCCTGCGTCATGGAATAGGGTCCTGCCAAACTAACCAGCACCATAAAAGTGGTTCAGCCTTGAAAAATGCATTAAACATCTACTCTTATGCACTTCTGTGCATAGAAGGATAATCAATGCACCTCAGAGCTAGGCAACAAGTGCAGGGCCAAGAATAAGCCCCCTGGATAAAAACCTGAACAGACTGCGTGGTACTGTAAAGAGAAACAGTTCACTCCAAGGACTTGCTAAACATGTTCAGCTACAAGGAAGGGGAGTAATATTTTCCTTCTGCAAACTCTTTGTTTTCTTTCAGTGGCATTATGTTGTCCAAACACTTGATAAGGACACAAATTTGTTGCTTTGCAGGCTACATGATATCAGGACTACCAATAACTTTGCTGGTGGTTATGAAAACATGAGTTGGTTTGACAGAAATTAGGAGCTATCCATCCCTTTGTCCCACAAATGCTCACATTTAAATCTGTCCTCTTGGTAAATGCAGAGATATAGTTATATCAAGAGAGATGTTAAATGTTTGCTTTAAGTTAAACCTTTGTGCATGAAACACATGACTTTGTATTATACATATAACATATCTTCATATCTGGTGTAGTGTCATGGGTCTGGTTTGCTACCAAGATGAATAAAAATGCAATCTAATATAGACAAGTGAATCCTCCCCTTCTTCCAAGGGAGAACAGATCTGCTCACTCACATGAGGTCTGCTAATTACACTACTGTGGAAAGGGATGCTGTACCATTCAGCTCTGGTGAGAAGCCACCACGCATTTGATGGATGAGAGAAGGCCCTCACTTGTGGGATTTTCACCTTGACCAGGCATTTTCACACCTGCCTTGCAGAAGTCAGTGAACTGGTTGGGTGTCATAGAATCACAGAATGGCTTGGGTTGGAAGGGATCTTGAAAATCATTCATTTTCAACCCTCTGCCATGGGCTGGTTGCCCCGCACTGGATCAGGCTCCCCAGGCCCCACCCAGCCTGGCCTTGAGCACCTCCAGGGATGGGGCACCCACAGCTTCCCTGGCCAGCCTGGGCCAGGGCCTCACCGCCACCTGAATAAAGATTTTCCACCTAATATATAATCTAAATCTCCCTTCCTTTAGTTTTAAACCATTCTATCTTGTCCTATCACTATCAGACCATGTAAAATGTTGCCCTCCCTCCTGTTCATAAGCTCCCTTCAGGTACTGGAAGGCCACTATCAGGTCCTACCAGAACCTTCTCTTCTCCAGGCTGAACAAGCCCAGCTCCCTCAGCCTTTCTCCACAGGAGAGGTGCTCAAGCCCTCTGAGAATCCACATGGCCTCCTCTGTCATTCCCCTACCTCCTTGTTCTGCTAGTGCAGGATCACAACAGCATGGCTCCCCCTGCAACAGCCCATCCAGCTTGCTGGTGGCTTTGCCTTCCTCTGTGCTGACCATTAGCAACCTTCTCTGAAGAGCTGGCACAAGTCCACTGACCTCTGCAAACACACAGGAGTGATGAAACATGCCTTCCACACCTGTGCCTTTTCTGCGAGTTTGCAGGCAAAAGCTGAACGCCTCTGTGAAGAAACCGGGCTCTTAATCACACTTGGCAGCTTTGAGCTGTGTTGCTGAGGTGAGGGTGTTATCTTGCCTGGAAAATAGACTTTACCCTTCCCGAACTCATTGTGATGAGGATGATGGTAACATTAGCTTGGGTAGCAGATGGCTTTTTCAGGAAGAAGTTCTGGGAGCATGTTCAGGTTTCTCCTTTCATGTGGTATATGTGCATACTGGCAGCTGATTCAGACTAAACAAAGGGTAATCCTGTGTTGTGGTTTCCTTGTGTCAACAGGCTGTGTGATTGGTTGAAGTTCCCAACAACATGTGCCAGCTATTATTTTCCTTCTCTCTGGGATCCCTAGCTAACACCCCTCCTGACTCAAAGTCAGGTCTAAGGTGTCCCTGTTTCCTGCCTTTCCAAACAGCTGTTGCAGTATCTAGTCACTTGCTCTCCTCCTAGCGGTGCTGGAGGCCTCTCTGGTTTCAGCCCCCACTGCCTGTCTGCCGATTCCATTGGCTTTGATTTTTACAACCAGCCTTCTCTGTGTGGACTGCAACTGCAGACTGGCCCTGCTGTCTCTCCTCATGCGCTACTGAAGTTCTCCATGTCGGGATTCACTATTAACGTATCTTTCACCATCCATATTTTTAAACACAGTTTTGAGGAAATGAGAGCTGAAGATCTTGCTCAGGAGCATCTCTTCCTGCTGCCCCTTCTAGGTGCAGTGAAACTGGGCAATATATCATTGCTTCTGACAGAGCATGGGGCACGGCTGACATAAAATTACTGAGTAGTGGTTGAAAGAACCTAATTGCTAGAACGACCTGAGCTCTGTATGTTGGGGGGCTGTTTCACATGGCTAATGAAGAGCTCAACAGTATTTTAGTGATAATTTGATACTTAACTTTTAGCCTGTTGCATAAGTGCTAATTAAATGTTTTAACACACTGTACATGTTTTATGTATTAATAAGCAATAAGTGTACAAGTTACACTTTTTATGTGATTTAGAATTAATTGCAGGGTGGTGAGATTTTCTCCTTTATATACCTATTAAACCCACATAACTGCTGTTTTTACAGTTGATTGGTGTTCAGTTAACATACAGTAATTGCTCTTTAAAGGCTTTAGTAAGTGCATATTTGAGACAATTTACAGTGTTAGCAATTTCCTGGTGGTATTCCTCAGAGGTATGGGGAAGCTAATCACGTTCAAGACTGGAATTCTCCTGGAGCCTGCCACGCGTTTCCCACCGCGTTCTGTGCAAGCCGCGTTCAGCCATGAGGGACTCCACATTCAGAGAATGATAAACACAGAAGAAGAATCACTCTATTGGCTGTAAAATGATCCTCCTGCAGCGAGGCAAGCAACTGGGAGGTAGGGACATGTTGTTAGCAAAACAAATCAGGAGGGGCATAACTCATTGCTTTCTGTTTTATTCACAGAGGAAAGCAACTGGCTGTCTTCTTTTCTCTTGGTAGATCACACACTCCCTCTGTGTCTATCTCTGGTTTAAAGGTATGGAAACCATAAGGCTAGGCCCCTGTGTCTCCACACAATCATGGTGTGGTGTGACCTCAGGCAAATCACTTAGTTCCTCTGTGCCTCTGTGGACAAAACACTCTGCCAGTCTTTGCACTCAGGGAATACTGCTCATTCCAGACTACATCTCCTCCAGCGCTAAAGGAATCAAATGCGTATTTAAGACAAATTTTGAAACAGACTAATAGCACCACCCTTCTGCCCCATTAATTTGGAAATGTTGAGGGCAGCAGTGAACTGATTGTTGCTTCCTAGAAGATTGAGAAAGCAAGGTTAACAAAGAGCCTGCCACTTAATTGGCATAGCTATCTGAAATCCAACCTATGAAGCACAGCAAAGGAAGAATATTGTTTGAAATCTCTGTGCCAGTAAGAGAGAGTGCACAGAAAAGACAAAAATTTTTGTTCCAGATCATTCCTTTTGCATGATGTTGTATACTTTTGACAAGGCAGCATAATAAAGCCTAACTCCCCCCTTGGTCCCCACCCTCCAGTCCCTGACTTAAAAGAGCAGAACCCTATTTTAGAGTCAAAAGAACAATGGGCACTCTTCCAGAAAGAAGTGAGCTGCTTTTGAAAGAGTTGTGAAGGAAAGTGCAAGATGTTCTAACTTCCCATGAAATAAATATTTGAATGATAGTCACCTGGCTCATCATCTAAGATGTCAGCAGAATTTGCACTGCAGGTTTACATGCAATATTGGCAAGGGTAGTTACAGGGGCTTAAAATCTCTTATTGAGGATAAAAAAAAGACAGAGATAAAATGAGATGAAATATTTTCAAGTTCAAGACACTTCAGAAACAGTAACTAATTAATATTTCCACTAAAAGATCATAGAATCATCGAATCATAGAATTGTTTGGGTTGGAAAGGGCCTTAAAGATCATCTCTAGTTCCA
>VXAV01000076.1:40405-52520 GCA_013399715.1 Alectura lathami
AACTTAAGTTTAGGCACTGAAGTCAGACGAAAAGGGATCCAAATCTTGTCTGTGAGTGCTCCAAAGCTTGGGTTGGAGTACACGTGGAGCAGGAGAATGAGAAAGAAGGTTTTTTTTCAGATGCGTTTTTTCTGGTCATTGACAGCCTGAGAAATTCTCTCTGGATTGTAAACATCATGTAGGCAATGTCTGTGGTTCATATTTCTGCATTCATATATTTTAACTCAACCTTTTGTTGTTTCTTTCACTAGTTCTTCAGTATTATCTATAACCAAACAACATATTTTGCCAGAAACCAAAAGAATACAGAAGAAAAGCATACATTACTTAATGAAAACTTGTGATTAGGAAACTGGCTGTCTGGAAGCTTAAAAATCATGAATACATTGTGGATTTGGTTTGAGTTGTGCAGTCATCACAATACTTATGTAGCAGCAATTTATACTGTGTGTAAACAACAGGACTTTGATATCAGAGTTTGCACTTGCCAGTAAGACAGCTTCAATGAAAATGGCTGTGCTGTACTGCCATGCATTGCCCTTGAGATTTCAACCATCGTTGCTACAGAACACCAGGTGATTCACTCCTATATTCTTCTATCAAAATCATATTTAACTGAGAGGTCAATAAGTTAAGTTTCTCTCATCTTATAATTGACACATACAAATCTGCCACACAAAAAGAAAATCTTTTTCCTCAAGCATTAGCCTTCAACTTGTTCATGTTTTAACATAAAAAATGTTTTAAATATTAATAACATTCAGATTTGATACCCCCACACACTCCCCTTCTTTTTTCAGGTTATGTTTTTAGTTCTGCCTAAGACTAAACGTATTGTCGAGAATAATGCATTCCCAGTATTTCTCATAGACCAAAATCAAAAATGCTGGGAAGTTCAGTTTTGTCAAGGTTTCCAGAGCTATTAGTGCCTGTTGAACCAAGATTCAGATACATTTCAGGTATATATGCAGAACGTATTTAAGTACCTCATTTCCTATATTAGAAAAGTAGTGGGGGGTTTTAACATTGTTATGCAGTTTCTGGTAAAGATATAACTGAAATTTTGTTCAATTTATTATGTCAGAAATTAGCACTTCCATGTGCCCATAGGCAGTCCTTCCACAGTGGTAATTCTATTGCTCATATAGCAGCTGAATGTGACAGAGAGGTCTTATTCTCTGCTGTGGGCTTTGGCTCTTTTCCCATCCATTTTTCTTTCTCTCTTTTTAATCACACATTTATATTTTGGAAAGATATATGCAAACTGGGCAAAAGGAGGCATGAAAGACCTCTCTGGTATCCATGGTGCAGTAACAATAGAAGTAAGTTACCATATGGCGATAGTTTGCAAAGTATTTTCATTCTTGCTTCTGAGGACAAGGTCTAGCAAATACAGGGTAAGCAGCAGTTTTTAAAGTCAATATTTTAAAACCCTTACCTTGTTTTCACTCACCCAGTATCTGTTTCCAAGGAAACAGGAGAAGCCAGAACCAGTAGCTAAGCAGTGATACAAGCAAATGCACTGGCTTTCAGTTGCTGGCTTCTTTCCTGTTTTTTTTTTAGCTCCTGAAGTAACAGTTAATAAGGCCCCTGACAGTTCAGAATACAATGAAAAATGAATATATTTTTAGTGATTACCTATGTGCATATAAACAAAAGGGAGCTGGAAACACAGGTGATTTTCAGTATGGAAGTTTTTAGCAGGCCATAGACTAGGAGATGGAGTTTGAAATAGGAGAACATATGGGCCCAAGAGATAATATTGTGATGCATAAGTCAGAGTAAATTATAGCAAAACAGTATCAAAGATTTTTCCATGAAGTACAGAACAGAGAAATAGAAACAGAATTGCGGACTTAATTATTTATTACTTTTCATGTAATACTCTACTGTCCAGATGTCTCCAGGCTATTCAGGAGGATGATGTCACACTTCCTCATCTTTGGTGCACTCACTATATGAGATAAAATACAGGAATTGATGGATCTTTGACCAGTTCAGAGTTTGCTGAATTTTCAAAGGAAATACAAACTTAGGACTAATATTTTGGACTATGGTGCATGGTATGTACAGCATAACAGGACCAAAATAACTCCTAGAAAAACATTGGTTTTAGAATATGCACTGAATATGAGCAGAAATGTTTAGATATTTTACTGGATAAATGTTTTCCTGTTCAGAAAATGCCAGTTCCTCAAAAGAAAAAAAGAAAGGATGATCTCTGTTGTGTTTTACTCAATGGTCAAGGACAGTTGATTCTACACTGAATTAATAGCTATTTGCTATTACTATCACTATTTTTGGTTAAGGAAATGTATAATGGAGTACTACCATGCTCAGTTTTACAAAGTTAAGCAAAAACTAAAACAAAGTAGGTAAAAATTAAAACATGGACAGTTTGGGGATTTAATGGCAATCAAAATAGATTTCTATATTATATATAAATCCATACGTGGATATAAATGGATATATAAGCTGGATCTTTACACTGCAACTGAACACAGAGAGGAGTATTGAACCTGGACTTGAAATTCTGATCTTTAGTGAATACTCTTGTGTCAGCCTTGCTATTGGTTGCTAACAGCTGAATTCTGCCTGATGCTATAAAGTTACAAAGATGGTACTGCTCTTACACACACACACATGAAAGAATATAGGACAATAATGTGATCTGAACTGGTATACTATCAAACACATGTGTCAACCTCTATGCTAGAGTAAATGTCAGAAATAGATGGGTATCCAAGTATCAAAAATGCTTAAAAATGTTATCAGAAACCCCACATGGCATCATTGCATAAAGCATTATGAGACCTCTCCTGCAGCAGAAAAAATTCTCAGACTCCTTGAAACTTCCAGTCACATTAGCCCAGAGCTTTTTTTTAGTGTTGGAGATGTTTTTGGTATGGATTCTTACTACATTTTAATGAAAGTGTAACTGCTTCAGCTAATAAGTTTTCAAATAAATATGCAAAATAATTTATGTGGTAACAACAAGCAGTTCTTCTCATACACAATTGTAGAGAGTCCTGATATTCTTGCTGTATCTATTTGGTTAAAGGGCATGACTGTGCTTTTGCATTGCAGTAATGTTCTTCCAATTTTTTTTTCAGTATTATGTACCAAAGGAAATTATCCCTTATAGGTGGTGATTGGAACTGACCTTAGCAAGTAGTTTTCCAATGATAACTACATTTCTTTCTCATGTGTTTCCTAGAGATGAAATACTTGCTCTATCCAACTATATTACTCTTGGTTAAAGTCTTCTGATTACTTCAGGCAAGTGATACATAGTATATAAAAGTGAATAATATTGCACTACATTTACACATGCAAATTGCATCTCAGAATGGTGGTAATTTATGCTTAGGTAATTAAGACACATGGGCAGTATTTTTTATTTCCATCAAAATCAAGAATTGCTTTTCATCTTCCTTGAGAGTGCTCAAGCAATTTAAATTTTACATGAAGTGGAGAGCCGAAAACCTTTATAAAATCATTAATATTCATCAGGCTACATCGTCATCTAGCCTAGAGAAATGTACCTGGTGCAGGTGCCCAGGTGACAGCAGCAAGGGGCTGCAGGGCCCCTCTGTGAGGAGAGGCCAGTGCTGCCCTGTGATGGACACAGCTGGTTCCAGCTGGCTCCAGCAGCCTCACCACAGGGCTGTGCGCAGCAGCCACCCTGAGGATGCCTCCAGCGAAACATGTTTAAAAAGGCTCAAAAATTTCAAGAAGGATGGAACAGAAAGAGCGAGAACCAACAGAGAAAACACTAGGATCATAGGACAGGCAAGTGCTCCAGGCAGCAGACACTTGGAGGCCATGGAGGACTCCATGCCAGAACAACTGGATATTCCAGGAGCGGCAACCTGTGGAGAGCCCATGTGGGGGCTGGCGACATGTGTGACAGGGAAGAAGGAGTGCAGAGAAACTTCTATGCAAGCTCCCAGTGTCCCTTTTGCCTCTAGGTGAGAGAGCAGGAAGCAGTCTGGAAAAAAATAGTGAAGTTGTGTCTCAGAGATAGAGAGGGAAAGGTGTTATGAATGTATGCCTCTCTTTTTTTTTTTTTTTTTTTTTTTTTTTCTCACTACCTGATTGTCCACAACAACAATTGTAAGCAAATCTTTATCTCAGGCTTCTGAAACCATTTTCTTCCCCTCTCTCACTGAAGAGGGGACTGAACTTCTGGGTGGGCAGGTAAGGAAGATAACTGATGATTAGAAAATATGTATTTGTAAATGTTATTTTAGGAGCTACATATAAAGACAGGATCTCAAAAAATGTGAATCTATCTGCTTTCACCAACAGTAGTCCTGTTCAATTTTAGAACAGTCACCCTAGGAACTTTTACAAAATTCCTCAAAAAATCTACTTCAAAAGTGGAAAGCAAAACAGAAAAAATAATAGAGAATAACTACTACAATAGTAAATACAGAGTAAACTAATCTATGCTAGTATTACATTGGCTATTTCTGATTCTACTGGAATCACCTTGTTATTGACTAGACGACACGTGAAGCTGGTAAACTAACTTGTGCTGAGTTTGCTGCTGCTGTTACTAGATTGCATCAGGCAGATAATCCATATAGTTTACAATCTATTCATCTTTACATGCATATTTTGGTACATATGTGTATATGTATGCATACAATAAAAGTCCTTCTTTGTATTCTTGTTATTTGCCATGACTAAACCTTCGTGTGAATCAAAGTTAAAATAGGTAGATTTCAATGAATTATTTGAGTACAATTAAGTTTGGAAGACCTATTTAGAAGATTGTTTATATATTACATTAAGCTCTATACCATATTTGATTAAACTATCTAAAAGTTTTTTTATCTTAAATTGCATGGAGACCCTGTCCTTCGGATCAAAGGGTGTGTGTCAAAACTTCAATATTTCTGCATTTTAAACAAAGCTGTTTTGACACAATTTCCTCCCAGTTTTTCCACTTCAGTTAATTCATTTCATTTCCATGTATACCCATGTAAAAATTATCCTCTGTGAAAGGTAAGAGACCTTCAGGCATCCCCAAAGCTGAATCCATTGCAAAGCAGGCACACGTAATGGCTAACTTTACAGTCCTTTTTTACTAAAAATCAGGGTTGACTGGTTTTTATCCTTATCATAGCACATACTTCAAAACTTCATTGATTAGAATAAATTGTTGTTGAAGTCTAGTGTGTCTTTTGCTTAATATTGTTTTCTCTGAAGGAAACCAGCCATTCTGAAATAACCAAAAAAGTAGAACTATAATCTACAATCCAGAAAATATAAGACTATTAGAGACCCATTTAGTTTAAGAGCTTACTGACACACTTTCCTTAAGCTCCTCTAACTCTCATGAAAAGTCATAAATGGATATTATGTCAAAGCCACTAAAATAAATCATCGGAATGTCCCCATACACAGAGATCAGACAAGTTACAAGAAAATACTCCAGACAATATGAGTAAGTGTACGACAGGAAAGGCTGAAAACTGTAGTTGTAGCACAGTGGCTGAAACAGACTGAAGCAATGAGTAAGCTATTGCAATATCAGTAGAAATGACCTAAATACTCAGTGAACCACAATTTAGTTTAGAAATGTCAGACTAAGCATATCATTTTTTAGTTATTTTCATGGTTGGAAATTTCTTTAGTTTGAAAATTATACTGAGGAGTGTTAGATAATAGTTCTGTAGCACATTTCTAGCTTCAGCTTACAGTATGTCAGTTTTCTATGGAGGATGTTCAGCTCAGACAAATTAGGTACTTAATTATAGCACCTGAAATGTAATGTTAATGTTTTCCTCTTTTCTCAGACCACAAAGCACATTATTTCCACTGCTTTTACTTTAGCATTCTATCAAGAAAGTATATTCTAACATTTTTAATCATGGACGCTAACTAATTGGGGCTTCAGGAAATACAGAACCTCAGTGACCACAGAGTGATAATTACCCTCTTGACTGTTTATAGGAGGCATCAGCTGAGAATGGCATGTTACCAGTTTACAGAAGAATAGTTTTGTCCACATAAACTTTTGTTGCCATTTGAAATGTTTCAGGATATCTTAGACAGCCATGTTGAACTGGCACCAGACATATACGTGGTATCTAAAGGCCAGGTGGACTGCCATGGGAAATCTTAAATGAACTGAACTGATCCCTCTTGAAAACTTCAAGTTAGTTCTCTAAAAGCATGGTTAGTGTTCATTAGTATTTGCCATATTGTGGTTACAATGTTCACAGGATGAATTTGCCAAAAAAATATAGGAAGTTATTTTACCCTATATTTTCCTTAGACCTCTTTAACTCCTATCCTCAGCCAGCACCCTCAGAGGTTAGATCAACTCCAGATTCAGGCACTTTAATTTTAGTTGTTTACAACAGAGGAGTAGGATAGGAGTAGGCTTCATCTTAGTAATACACATAAGTGTAGATATCTACATACAAGGTGCCTAAGCCCCTATTAAAGTCATTGTGAATGGATGAGAAGTTGGCAGAGGATCCCAGGGACTAAATTAAACAAACAAACAAACAAGAAAGATGAAGTGAAAAGGTGTATTCCTTGGGTAGGAACATAGACTACCATTTTGTGCATCCACTTTGTCAGGGCACACTGATGGCCTGCTGCCTGCCCCCAAGGGCAAGGTGCAGTCACACACGGTAAGTCCTCTCTGGCCAGGGCCTCATCCCAAAGCCCCCACCAGAGAAGCAGGGACAGAATAGGTTGGGGATGGTGACCAAGGCCAGTATCCACCTCGCAAGGCCATTGTGACAGGGCAGTGAAAAGGTTCAGAAATGAGGTTGTGTCCATGGACTGGAAGTGGGATCAACAGAGACCAGCATATAGATGTCCAATCAGATGAGGATCAAGCACAAAACTTGGCTTAAAAGCTGCTCCAGACTAAAGAAAGGACCCCAATCTGGGCTTCTTAGCAGAGCTGTTGATGGGCAACCTCAACTGTCTTCTATCTCTTTCTTCAAAACAGCTCTTATGAGCTGTCTGCATCTGGCACTACATCCGATTCCAGCTGATTGAGCTACATGCTCCTTCATTCTTGTTCAGCCAACATGCAGTCAGGAATGAGAATCACAAAAGCAGGAGAGTGCAAGGTTATGAAATTCTAAATATCACCCAAGTCTTGGTGCATAGAAGTGTAGGATTCTAATTTAAAATGTATTTTGTGCATTTTACATTAAGATATACTAAGCTTCCATCCACAATGCATGGAAACATGAAATTTTCTCTCCAGAACAGACACAAACTACTAAGAGAAAAGAAGCAAGAAGCCAAGCATGCATGTATAATATTTGCTGTTGCTTAGGATTTAGGCATTTATCTGAGCTGTCATGGATTTTCTTTCTAGAAGAAATGATTATGTTTTAAATGATGATATTCCTTACTTTATCCATATCTCACCAGAACTATATTTATTGAAATGAAAAGGGAGAGCTAAATAGTATTTTTTTTCATATTTTTCGTTTATCTGTAAATATTTGCCTGAAAAAATGTTAAAATACTATATGATGAGATATAATGAGAAATGTTTTATGTTTTAACTGAAAATGTATCTCCTGTTTTCCCATGCTTTTGTGAGCTGTCAGCCTTGGTTTGGGGTTTAATACAATGTGACAACATACCCACCAGCCATGCCAAGCTAAAATAGCAATTTCAAATGGTAAAATAATTGGCAAAACATGTTTAAAAATGTAAAGGTTCAGACACACTATGCCACATTTTAGTATTTGTAATCAAGCTGTAGTGAGCTGAAGTGGCCTTCTGCCCCATATGACAGACTGCCATGTAGCCTCATAGCCTCCCTTCATGCATCTGTGTATAAGGTAGAAATGTCTTGTTCCCCATCCATTAATAAAGGGAATACTGACATTTCAAGATTTTAATATTCAAGATCTTCATAATTTATGAGCTTCATGTTTCTAACCTACAAATTGATTGTTGATCCCATCTGGTACCTTGGTCACAGCACCAGGAGCATAGAACAATGTATGGTAGCTAAAGAGGGCGCTGCAGGTGCCCAGTGCAGACATAGTCTCCTTTTTCTTCTCAAGATAGTAAGCTTAGTAAGTCCTAGTGCAGTTGTGATATTAAGATTAGCATGCACCTTATACTTTCTTCTCATGTTCCTCAAATGCAGTAAAGAGGAAAGTTGGGAGGGCTATATGTCCTGCAGGCTGCTGTCCTGCAACACTGAAGTCCTCTGTTCTGAGTGACTCCAAGCATGCTATGTGACAGGAGTGTTTAATACCAATTTCCATCATTTCTACCTAAAGAATCTTGTACTTAGGTAAAGTTTTAGTTTTGAAACACATGATTTAGTCTTAAGGTTTAATGTGCAGTATATATGCTTAGAATCAAGGTTAAGTGAACACGTTGTTGAGATAGGAAGTCCTGTGTTGATATCTCTCAGTAAAGAATGGATTTAAAAAAAAGTATAAATTTATTTCAAAATTGGATGTTGCTGTGTTTTGTCTTGATTCCAAATTCACTGACATTAAATAGGAAAAAACCCATTATTGCATGAAATGAGTCTTCAGTAATTATAACAATTGAGTATTTAAATTATTAGGGTAAAAAATAAAAATAAAACAACAACAACAAAAAACTTGGTTAATTGGACTATAACTCTTTGTCGGAGAACAATGGTTCAATATCAGTAGCAATAGTGTTCAGGCACACATTTACTTTCATTCAACAAAAAAAGATTGCTTTATTCTGTAAATCGACATTTCTCCATAAATATTTTTGTAGTGGCTTTAGGCTTACTTTAAAGAGCAATATTTCTGCACCACTGCGTTAGAGTGTTTATTTTTTTTCAGACAGTTAAACATTCATCATCAAAATGTAGTGCAACCAAATCAGTCACACTCAAACATCAGCGTGATGGCAAATGCTTTTATTCCTTGACATACTGTCACACTCCTCACAGCAATGAATTTAGTCAGCTTTGGAAATGATTCTCCATAGAACATCTCTTACTCAACCAAAATTAACTGTGTGTTTGTTTGTTTATGTTATGTTTTGTTGGTGGAAAGGGAGAAATAAATCCAAAAGCCTGTGTTCAGTAGTTGAAAACTGAAGACTTCTGGTTTTGTTTGCTTTCCAGTCTTCCTTTCCAACAAAATTTACAGGAAAACAGAATAGTTTGTCTGTTACCTGTTCCAGGCTTTGTGCTATTAGAATTGCATCCAGATGAAATAGAATGATCAGTTTCAGAAAAAATAAAATAAAAAAATCTAGCCTCACTACCCTGTGTCCATGAGTATACAGTATTTATGGACTGATTCTCCAAAGAAATTGGAAGTAGAAAGTCTCAGTTCTATATACATTCATATATATAAGTATATACATATGTATGTATATCTACATATGTACATATATATATAAAATCACAACTCTGAGAAGTCAAGCCATCAAGATTACTGTCCTGTCAGATCCTTTGAAATACATAGCCTCTGTGCATGTGTGTGTATAAAAATACATTTTCTTAATAGCTTAATTACTTTACCACGTGATTATCACTGATGGTAGTAAAGGGGTGTTTGTGTCTGTGTCTTATCTGTATGTGTCTGTACTGAGGAGACCTCTGTCTGTGAAAATCTAAGTACCATGATTCATGACTTAAGTATTGCTTCAGTAATCAGATTCCTCCTCTTTCTCCTGTGCAATGAAGATGCTGTGTGAAAAAAGAAAAATCCAAAAGAGAATTTAATGTTTCTTGTCTTAATTCAAGCACTAAAATTTTTAAGGGCAAAATAATGCTAATATGTTTCCAAATAAAATTATATTCCTTTTTTTTTTTTCTATCTTCTCCAAAGCTTCCTTTAAGGAGTTGNAATGACCATAGCTTTCATGGAATCTTGGCCTTGGTTTTAGACACCTAGAGAACTTTCTTCTAGTATATAAGAGTCCAAGACTGATTATTCCATTCCTACATCTTCACTGATAAAATCTTACAACTTTGTAAGAAAGATAGTCTAAACTCCAAATAAAATTCTGTTGCTACACTGAAGCTCATGTAATTCAGAAGGTGTTGTTAAAACAGCTGAACTGTCAAGACAAGAAACTCTCAAACTTCTACCAATATGGACTTCAGCAGGGGAAAAAAAAAAAAAAAAAAAGGAAAGGTAAGAAAGAAAAAAAGGAAGAAAATAGGTATGAGAAAGCCCAAACTGCCGCAGCCTGTGTGTTTCACATACAGTGAGCAGNGACCTGGATGTATGTAAGGATCTTCAATAATTGTGAGAGTAGGAGGCTTGAAGAAACAAGTGTTAATGATTTCCACTGGAAATGGCAACAAGAGAATGTGCTATGCACATCCAGTCTGAAATTTTGATTCAAACTGAACAAGTATTCTTACACTTAATCCTTATAGCAAAACATTGGGACAATTGCCAACGTAGACAGATTTGTTGCTTAAACTTTGTATAAATGTACTTTATCTTGAAGGTAGAAATAATTGACTAATCTGCCAGGAAAAGCTATTTAAAACCAGACTGTGACATTTAGCTGCTCTTTCAACTGTAAGTGGAAACACTCACTGCTGAGTGAGACCAGACACAATTGTGCACCCGTAAATTCTACATAATTGAGGCCACAGCCTGTATGTGGGTTGTTTTGAAATTGCTACATCACTAATCAGACATAATTGGTTGGGTCTTGAAAGGTCAAAAACATTTCAAATGAAATTTCAAGTCTCTTTCTTCAGAAGGGAACCAGTACTTGTCTGTAACTCTGTAGGATTCTTGTTTAGTTTTCTTTTTCAATTCAATTCCTTTCCAAGTGGACCTTGCATGTTGGAAAATCCAGTCAGGAAGAGATGTAGCAATCTAGCACTATCTTTAGATGCTGCAAGATTCTTCCACTCAGGTGATAATCCACATGATATTCAGTGGACATTGTTTGGAAAAAGGAATACTAATTATAAAACAAAACAGAAAACCAAGGCCACACAATATAAATCTGTATAGATACAGCTCAAATTAAATTTATTATATTTGGGTTTGAGTCTAACCCTGTAATGCTTTCTGTAGAACACACCACCATTTCTGGGAGGATGACAGCAATAGAGGTGGAACGCAGTATTTAGGATATAAGAACAGATGGGGAGGGAATGGAAGTCCTGACCTGAGAGAAGTGTATTGTGTGGCCTTAACCAGCCAATTAGAACTAAATTCTTGAGTATACCTGTGTACTGCAGAGTTTCTGAACCATCAAAAGACAGGATGTCAGCAGAATGTCAGCAGTGTGACCTTTTCTCCCAGTGAATTTCTTTCCTTGGGAAAGGTAGATGGTTCTAGTATCAAGTATCCTACTTCCAGTGAAGAGGACTGAGAACCTGTGGGGGGAAAAAAAAAGCCAGCAGCAGCAGTTTGTTCTGCCTCTGCCCTGCCTGTTCTGAGGAGTGCGAGCAAGGACAAGACTGGGCAAATCAATCAGTCTGTTAGTGACAGTGACAATCACAAGGTTTCCAGAGTGGTTTTCTGTGCATTGAACAGTAGTGTCACTGGATCTCTAAGATAAATTTGACACTAGTCAGGTGTGGAGTTCTTATTGTCAGTAAGCGTGGAGCATCTACTCAAACAGAGGCAAAAGGATATCAGCATTCAAATTTCTTCTTCCAAGATTGGAGAGATGTGTCTACCTCCTCACAGAAATCAGGATATCAGATTCAAGAGAACCTCAACTATTGTCAGACATAGAACACTCCTTGAAAAAATGCTTGAAGAGATACGGTGTGTTTACTTCAGCTGTGATGTTTGAGAACCCTGTTTTGTAGTATGTCTAGATCAATTTGTGGAGATTGTTCAACAAAAAAGTACTCAAGCATACTTTTTATCCTTCATACTTTTTTATGTCTTATTAAGAACTGGGAGACTGAAATGAAGATTTTCAGAATACCATTGAATAAAGAACTTCTCAAGGTTGATAGTTGTTAAATACGGGAACTTAATGTGGGTGCTCAGCCTCATGGGTCTGGTTGAAGACTAACGTTCAGTTAAGCTTCCTGATTCCCAATTTTCCCATCAGCAACACAAAATAAAAGGAACTCAGTTTTTTAAAGGGACTTAAAATGTCCTTTTTAAAAGGACTGAAGCTTAGGTAT
>VXAV01000076.1:52587-64277 GCA_013399715.1 Alectura lathami
AGGTATTGTTGATGAGGGGGAAGAACTTACCTGGGGTGGAAGTACTTCTGACATACTTGCCTTTTTTGTTGTTCTGTTACCTATAAATGTGTGTTCTATGTAAAACAGAGGATGAAATGGTAAATATTTCATTTTGTATTTTTTTCCATTTCCAATGGTCTGCTGCCAGTTAATTTTGAAAAATACTGCTTTAAGTTTTACAGCAATTTGAAGGTTTCTGTTAAACTCAGCATGTGGGTCAACAGTTTTACAAAACATGTAATGTGTTGCTTCATTTTAAGCAGAAGTTCTAATTAAAACTGAAAATGAGAAAATGCTCCATTTCATGATGGAACGATTGCATAAGCAATTTTAAGCATTATGGTTTTCAGCACAACAGATTTTTTAAAAATGGAAAGAGAAAGCATTCTATGTCTTCAAAGCAGAAAGTCTGCTTTTTAAAATTTTGAATCACACAAACTGACACTGCTAGGGAGTTATCAAATATATATATTTATGCTGATATCATGCTTTATTTTCAGGAATTGCTAGAGAAAAATATCATTATATTTATTGGAAATAAATCAAATTATGCATTTTGGAAATAGTATGGTTTTAAAAAGGCAGATATGACAAAGTTATTCCTAAGTATTTTATGACATTTGAGTTTTTCCTCTACCAAGGCTGAGGGAAGAATCTTAACTGCCATTTAGACATAACTAACATTATAATTACATAAAATTGGAAAATTGGAAATTATATAGTTGCTGGTGGGATATACGGACACAGGTTACCTAGGCAGCTAATGAGATAACAATTATCATTCAAAATAAATATTAATATGTACAAATTGGAGTGTTCCCAGTAATCATTATAGAAGTTATAGATCATGCATTTGATTAACAGTGTTGTCAAGTCAGCATATGGAAAAAAAAAATCCTTACAGAAACTGATGTTTAAGAAATTATGGATGAATTACAGTGTCATGTGGGAAACAGCACAGCAGGCAATATGATGCCACTAATCTCAATTTGTTGGCTGAACCAAGCAAGAAATAGGCTTTGCGCACACACAAAGGCAGCTACAGGTCCTTGAGACTTTCCCATATTCCTACCACAGTGAGGCAGCAGAGCTGAGCCAGCCAGAAGGAAAGAAGCTCTCACTCATCAGCCTCTGGCCATCTGCTGGGCATCAATGCATAATCCTTCCCCCTGCTCCTCTACCTCCACATGCTACCAAACAGCCCTGTAACAGTGGCTCTGCTGTCGCCCTTATCTTTTTTTTTGCAGGCAAGTGCTGGCTGGTTCATGCTGCCATGACTGCATGTGCCTTCCCAGCAGCTTCAGTTGTCGCTCTCCTGTCATTTGTTGACCCCTTGCCCATCCCAAAGCTCATGATCCTTAGGTCTCCTTTGCATTGCTGTCAGCCATTGCTCGTCTTATTCACTCACCTCCTGATCAAGCCAAGGTTTTCATGCGCTCATGCAACATGGTATGATGAAGAGAAGAAATGAACAAAAATGCAGGGAGTCATTGCAGGATTAGACAATTTTGTCTTTTGAGGTTTTGTTTTGTTCAACCATAAAACAAAACAGACTTGTGAGAGCAAGGTTGGTTTGTTTCTTCTGGCACTAACTTAATGAATGTAATGACTTAATTTACTAGTAGCTATGTACCTGGACATAACCTGAACAACCACTCATAACAAATCATATACATCTTTCAGTAGATGAGGGTTTTGATGAGGTTTGAGGGTTTTCTGGAAGAAGATTACTGAAAAGGGACAGGGAAAGGGAAGGGAGGAGATGAGAAAGAAAAAAAAAAAAAAAAAAACCCTTAAGTCACCATAACAAACTGCTGTTAAGTAAATCATACGTCACATTAATCCAAGGAAAGGATGGATTATATTTTTAGTTTGGCTTCTGGATGATTTTTACTTCAGAATGAAAGGTAGGGTTCAGTTACCTTACAAATAGGCATGTTTCTTCATTTGATGTGTCCAGGTCTGTTTCCTTCCTTGGCCTCCAGTTCTGCTCCAGAAGATCCAGGATCTGCCATGGGAGATATGCATGAGCATCTTGGGTATTCATGGCCTCCCAGCTTGTTCTGGAGCCTAAGTGTAAGCAACTGAATTTAACCAGCTTGCCCAACCATTTATGTAGCAACATATCTCAAAATAGCATGTTGTACAGTTAATTCGTATGTATTTTCACTGTGACTCTGAATGTAATACATGGCATTACACACCTTTTTCAATTCTTTCTGCTTAATTATTTTCTCATACCTGTTGTTCTCTTAGATCAAAGCTTAGGGTTACAAGAGTAACTCACCTAGCCTGAGCTGCCTCGCCCATAGACCTTGGAGGCTTCCACTTGTCAATTATTGAAGAGCACCTGTTGCTATCCCAGGAGGATAACAACCATTCACTGCACTAGACAACTCCCAGCTTATCCCTAAACTGTCTGAAACCAGGCGTCTAACACAGAACTCACTGCCGAGTATCAGTCAGCTGAGATGAAGACTCACAGAAGCCAGGTAAGATCAGGTGAGGTGATCTCAGTTATTGTTCTCTGTAAGAAGCTCCTTCCTTTTCTGAGTCTTCATTTTTATGTATATAACACGTGAGCAACATGTGAGCAACACTGAAATCTGTCAGAAAAGAAACCATCAATTCTGTCATATCATGTTAGTTTCCATGTCAGAAAGGAGGTACATCAGCTCAGACACTAACACAGCTGACCTAGATAGAACAAGACAAATATATATTTTAATGTATTTCTACTTTTGAAGTTCCATGTGTGAAAAATTTCAGGTAAACAAATACCATTAAATTCAAGAAGACCAAGCCAGGAAATCCATTCAAACTATTCAGTAACTAAATGTAGAAGATTTCAGTTTAGTAATGGAAAGATCAGTTGTTTCTTCTTGACAGGGAAAACAGAAAGAAAGCACAGAAGATTATACTTTTTGCTAAACTTGTGTCAGAGAAGTATATAGTAAAGTGAATAATACAGAACTGGGGAGTGTTGTTTGTTTTCTATTTTTTTTTTTTTTNGATTGCAATGCTGAGGACTACATTCAAATGGCAATGCTAGTCATTCACATTTAAATTAATTTTTCGTACCAAAGAGAAAGGGGTTTGTGTCTCGATTTCCTGTTTTCTTCTGGAGGTAATCATGCTCACACTTTCAATGAGAATACAGACTTTTAACCAGGAGTCAGAAGGACTATCAATTGCAGAAATAACCAGGAACATACATTAATATAAAATTGAAGTTGATTATTTTTTGGTTGATAATAATGATTAAAAACCAGAAATATCTGTCCAAGAATAGTTAGCAAACAAGCAGAAGAAGCTTATTGAACATGTTGTTCATTGAGACTGGACTGTGTATAACTCTTCCCATTGCTTAGAGATATTTACTACTACATTATAGTAGAAGATCACTCCTGGCAATTGTTGCTTAACTTTGTTTTTCTTAGTTGTGTATGGTAAAAGAAGAGCTTTGTTGAAAATAAATCAGAATTACTGAATCATTTATGGAATTATTTTGGGTGAGTCGGGGGGGAGGGGGTGATTTCTGTTCCATCTTTCCATTTCACAATGAAAAACTAGCATGTTTTTTTCTTCTTTACCTGTTCTAATTAGTCATCTTAACTCCCTACATACAACTAACATAAAATATAAGCACCACTAAAATGCTATCTAAACTGTTAAATCGGAGTTTAAACGTCACTTAGTGATTTCCAGCTTTTATTGCAGTCTCTCTGCACAGAGGGAGGGAAAGGAGAGATAATTTTGCTTAGTGAGCTTAGAGTTTTATCCTTCTAATTAATTTTTTCAATATTAACAGACTTTAACTTCTGGCTACTAATCATCCAGCTGTGCAGCATGTTTCTATAGCATTTGTTCTCTTTGCTGATGTTTATATAAATAAAATAACTTGAACTGGTAATTTAAAATGTAACAATGCACGTCCTACAGTATCTATACATTACACAGTTCCTATACTCTTTTCTGTTGTATTCTGAGATTTTATATTGTAAATTAAAGATTAGGGAAATGACAAGGGAAAATAACAGTGATGGATTAATCAGAATATCAGCTCAAAATGCATGAACGCTACATCCTGCAGTGATCATGGAATGGTGGAGTTCACACTCCTGAGGGATACGGGACAGACAAAGAGTAAATTTAGGACCCGCAATTTAGGAAAGGCAACTTCCAGCTCTTCAACTGGAAAAGGAAAGTCCAAGCAGGCATACCGTCTTTGACCGTGTCAAAGGCCTTACTGAAGTCCAGATAGATGACATCAGTGGCTCTTCCCTCACCCAGCAATGCAGCCACTAGGTTGGTCAGGCAGGACTTGCCCTTGGAGAAGCCATGCTGGTTGTCTCGCATCACCTCTCTGTCTTCCATGTGCCTTAGCATAGCTTCCAGGAGGATCTGTTCCATGATCTTCCCTGGCACAGAGGTGAGGCTGGGAGGTCGATAGTTCCCTGGCTCATCCTTTCTACCCTTCTTGAAAATGGATGTGACATTGCCCTTCTTCCAGTCACCAGGGACTTCACCTGATTGCCATGACTTCTTGAATATCATAGAGAGTACCTTGGCGATTATATCAGCCAGTTCCCTCAGGACTTTGGGATGCATCTTATCAAGACCCACAGACTTATGGATGTTCATGTTCCTCAGGTGTTTACAAACCTGATCCTCACTTACAGTGAGAGGGACATAGCTTCCCCGGTCCTCACCTTTCAACCCATCCACTTGAGGGATGCATGAACAGCAGTTGTTGTTAATCATAGTAGGGGTCTTTAACTCTCCAAAGGCAGGATAACTGCTTTTGTCCTAGCAAAGCAGCTGTCCTGATATTTTCCTTTATCTTATTTCAACTGTTTTTTTTTTTTTTTTTTTTGTTAGTCAATGACATTTGATAAAGATAAACTCATCTCACAATACTCAACAGCACAGTTGTGACAGAGGACACTTGGCTTCCAATTCGCTTTCTACCTGAGAGAGGCTTTCAATTTCAAGACAATGGCTGTAACCACTGAATTTCTGAGTTGCTTTAAGAGAAACTATTTCTTATCAAATCCACGGCTAGCGGTTAGATCTAGCCATTGCTTTCCCTTTTGCTGTGCTTTTACTGAAAAGAGAAACAAAGAAAAAGAACTTGTCTTTTTGTCTTTATCTTTAGGCAAGCAAATGAAAAATTTTTAGATCAAATAGATTTTTATCACACTGCAAAATGGTTATTCACATAGTTCTAATTATGAAAAGAAAAGGCTTCTACTAATTAATTTAAAATTTAATGAAATGGAAAATTCACTGGAATAGAATATTGTTTGTATAATGAATAGTTTTCTTCCTTGCTAAGTAGTGTGTGCTCAATTTCTAACAAATTGTCTGGTTTCAGTTTGCAGTCAATGGAATGTATTTGCACTGTTGAAGATCCTTATATTACTTTAATTCTGTTCCCCAGAAACATGGTTATTATCTGTGACCATGGCAAGATATAATATCCCTCTACTGCCTTTAGTCAACTTTCAAAAGTAGTATCAACTAGTTTAGATACTGAAGCCAACAGATGCAAGAGTGTAGAGTATAAGAGCAAAATATATTTAAACTATATCCTTTCTGACAAAAAAAAAAAAAAAAAAGAAAATCTTAGAATAAGTTTTTTTTAGTTTTCTTTGCTTAACTTGTCTACCGAACAATGTAAAAAGTAAATAATCCTTGTTATAATGCTCATCTATTTATTTTCATTATTCTCTTTTTCTTCATCAGTATCTTCAGTAGAGAGACATCTTTTTGACGTATTATTTTGGAGCATATTTTCTTTAAAATATAATAATGCTTTCCTGTAAAAAAAGCTAGAGAATGTTATAGAAATGTCAGCAAAGGTCCTTTTTGCCTTCACATTACAGAAAATATATTCATACTATGTTTTGACTGCCATAACATAATGAGGGAATTGATTTTTTTGACAAGAAAACAAAACAAACAGATATAAAAGTGCTCTAAAAATTTGAAGAGGAAAAAAAGCATGTATAAGCAGAAGGTGGTATGAGGGGAAGGAACCATGTTAAATGAACTGACTGTTACAGTGAAGGCAGATGGAAAAGTGGATCTTTACAAGTAATGAAGGAGGCCTGATTGAAATAATCTGAATTGATGAAATCTCTTCTATTGACATTTTCTTACAGGTGAATATTCATTGGTGACGGAAGCCAAATGAAGACCCACTACATGTTCTTTGAAGGAACACAAATATTTTATGGAGGATGAACAGGCTGCCCAGAGAAGCTGTGGATGCCCCATCCCTGGCTGTGTTCAAGGCCAGGCTGGATGGGTTCCTGGGCAGTTTGATCCAGTGAGCTAGTGGCTGGCAGCCCTGTCCACGGCAGGGGGGTTGGAACTAGATGATCTCTGAGGTCCCTTCCAACCCAAGCCGTTCTATGATTCTATGATTCTATGATCTTTTGTAGTCTTTTCTGTCAAAGAAGCTTCACTGTTTTTGAAGAAATAGTATTTTTTGTGGATATTGTGATCTTGTTTATCTGGGTAATTGATCATGAAGACTTCATTGACGGTTGGATTTACTATGAGTCTAAAGTCGCTGTGTGTGATGTATTCAGGTGTCTTTGTCTTGTATTTATCAGATCTATAAAAAATGAAGGGAATGATCAGTAGTCAAGATGGAAAGATTTTTCTTCCAAGGGCTTGCCTTAGAATTTCACTCAGATTGCAATACATGTATACATTACATGTACAAAGGGCAAAGATATTAAGCAAATAAAATAATACACACACACACACTAAAATAGGAGAGAGAAAGAAAAGCTTCTCTTTTAGTTCATGAGCTATATTCATAACAGAGTCTGAAAGAGCAGGCACAGAAAGCAGCATAGCAATTCAACTTCTGTTTAAATCACTTAGCAGATGGAAACACCCAAGTGTTAAAAAACTCCTTTCATACAACATTATTATTTATGAATTATACAAGAGAACAATCTTAGCAACATTATTGAAAAGACAGAAAATGATTATGATTCTGTCATAGGTTATTGCTGGTCAGTGTCTTTGTTCTCTTTGATTTTTCTTTTCTAATTAGTGATCTAAAAAAGTGCAAATGTTTTCTGGTTTTGTGTGTGTGTTTTTTTCTTTTTTATCATAGTTAAAAATAGCACAGGGCATACATAAAAAGAACAAAGCAGCCTCACTTTCACAGATACAGTTTAGGATGTAATCAAACAGCCAGCTCTAAAGGAGCACCTGCACTGAAAGCTTGCCCACCTCCTCCTACTTATTCTTCTTTGGCAGCTTGCATGATGCGGCCTGCCAGCTCCCCTCCACAAGCAAGGACAGCTGCAAAAGAGAAAGAAAGCTCATCTTCATCAAAACACTCTTTGAAGCTGTTCTGAGGATAAACATTCTTCATTTATTAACAGCTTAATGCTTTGATAAAAGCTCACTTTGTTAAGTAGTTTGGCTTTCAAGAACTGCCCACGTTGATATTTGCATGAAGTTTATAAGGACTTTTTAGACAACAAGGAATTGATGGAAATATTGCTACAGGCATAGAAATAAAAACAGAGAACATATTCCTACTAGGATAAGAGAAGAAAAAAATCAAAGGAAACTTATGTTCAGCAGGCTTTACCATTTTCCAAATTATCGTAGTCCCCTCTGTGTGAAAGTGTCATTATATATAATGCTGAATAGTTTTGCACTTTATTTTGAGTAAGTCAGTGCAAAGAAAACTTTATTGCAATGTATGGTGTTATAACTACAAGAATGAAAAAATATAATGAAGATTTCAAAACTAGCGGAATTTAAAGTAATTAAAGAAGAGAATTAAAGTAATTAAAGAAGAGAATAAAGTAATTAAAGAAGAGAAGGTGAGAGAACTGGGACTGTTCAGTCTGGGACCAGGGTGTAATCTTACCCATGTTTCTAAATACCCAGGGGGAATTAAGAAGACACAGCTAGTCTCTTTTTTTTTTCAGTAGTGCCAAATGCCAAAACAAGGGACCATGGGCATGAACTGAAACACAGAAGGTTGTCTTTGAACATTAGGAAGCATTTTTTTTTTTTTTTACTGTGAGGGTAACTGAACACTGCTACAGGTTGCTAAGAGTGACTGTGGACTCTCCCTCATTAGAGGTAAGAAAAATCTGACTTGGTATGGTCCTAGGCAATAGAATAGAACAGAACAGAACAGAACAGAACAGAGTAGTTCAATTGGAAGGGAGCGTTGAAGTTTATCTAGTCCAACTGCCTGACTGCTTCAGGACTAACCAGAATTTAAAGCATGTTATTATGAGCATTATCTAAATGCCTCTGAAAAGCATGGGGCATGAACCACCTCACTAGGAAGCCTGTTCTAGTGTTTGACCACCCTCACAGTAAAGAAATTTTTCCTAATGTTCAGCTCCCATGGCACAGCCTTGTTCAGTTGCCATGCGTCCAGTTACTGGTTACCAGGGAGAGAGAGACCAGTACCTCACTCTCCTCTTTACTTCCTCACAGAGTTGCTGAGAGCAATGACGTTGCCTCTTAGCCTTCTTTTCTCCGACTTGGACAACCCAAGTGTCCTTAGCCTCTCTTGCTCTAGCCGAACTTGCTTCAGCAGGGGGCTGGACCTTGCCAACCTCAGCTGTTTTGTGATTCTGTCAAATTCCTCCTGGCATGAAACAGCTATCCATACACCAAGGTAAAGAATGGTATTGGAGTGGGTATCCAAAGCACTTCTTGGATGCTAGCACTTTGCTAGCACTAGCCTAAGTACAAATCATTTTATGAGCTTCAGCAATGTGGTGTTTACTTTTAACTATAGTTTACTTAATTAATTCTTACTATCATAACTATTAAGTTAAATACATTTATTCAAAGAGATTTCTACAGAGAACCTTACACAGAACAAATTCAGTGCTGTTTAAGGGACCAAAGGTTTTCAAGAGATATTTTAAATTTATGTTAATGAAATTAATCTTATCTCACCTTAAACACATGTTGCTGACAATTCCAGTTTAAATAACTTAATCTCGCCTGTTAAAGTATTTTCATAAATATTGTTTTTCTCTGTTGAGTCGGATTAGGCTAAGGTAACAGACAATAAAATAACTTTCCCCTGTTCCTTCCCCTCCTCCCCCCAAACAAAAAAACAACCAAGAGAAAACACTAACTCAAATTTTGCATACATATAGAAACACATTATTTTTGCACAGCTGTGCCCAAGTTACTTGATTCCATACACAACTAATGCTTCAATAATTAATAAAAATTAATAATTAATCACTCATTACTGAAGGATAATTGTTTGGCTGTAGTAAATGAATGAAGTTTAAGTTTAAAGTCAAATAGGGTAAGCATTTTTGAGAGAACAAAAAAAATATCCATGTAGAACTCACTGATTTCCTAGAAGGACTCTTCTTAACACTTTATTTTGGTTAAAAAATATATTTAATGATGAAGAATTTGATTTTTACAACTGTTACTAGCAAATAAATAAAAAACAAGGTTTGATTTGTCAGCTGAAATATACATTCAGTAGAAAAAAATTATAGTGTCTTTTCACAACTGGAAGTATTGTAGTTAATTTATAACTTTCACCCTTACAATATGAAATCTTGATCATTCAGCATTTACACAGCTTTTAAGTCTACTACAGGTGGAACCTACTAAGTCAATTATTTAGCACACTACCTGTGTTTTTTTAACATTAATTTTTTTGTCAGTCTTGAGAGTTGTGTACACACTGGAAGAAAATATTGAAGAGCTTAATATGGTAAAATTGTGTATTCTGTGTTTCCAATGTGGTGCAAATCCTTGAAAGGTTTTAGACTATGCTTTTTGCGCTAGAAGTAGTTAACTCTTCTCACTAAACTGATATTTTTAATGATTTTACCACTCTTTAAAATCATGTGGCCTTATGCATTTGTTACATTTCATTTGTATTATTAGGACTTACACAATTCAAAGTTGATGCTTATGGTTCTGGTTACTTTGAGAGATGCACTACAATAACAGAGGTAAAAGGGCCAACCTTTATTGATAAAAAATATGTTTAGTGAATATGCCTACACTGGGTACATGGGGATCAGTTGTCTCTGTGGTTTCATACTGAATAATTGATTGAAGAGAACTGCATACTATGTATTTCCATTGTGATAGGTGACAGAGTAAATGGAGCACATGGATGTGAAAAAAAGATTCTGCAGCACTTCACAATGTCCTCTGGTTCTTCAGAGCAGGCAAGCAGAATCAGTTTTTCTGGTACTTGGCAGAAGAGCTGAAGTTCTTTAACTCTCTTCATTTGCCAAGTATTTCACAGTATTTAAACTTCTATTTCTATGGACAGAACATTAAGCAGTTATCCTAGTGGTTCCATTCATGCAACAAAGTACAAAATGATTATAAATCTATTATATTTTACAACTCTAATATGTTCCTGAATGACAGAAAATGATATCAGTAAGCTTCATGCAACCTCAGGATTACAACAAGGCAAATCAAAGAGAGGAAAGGAAACAAAGTTCAAGAAAGTACACAGACAACATGCAAGCTGAAAGTAGACAGAGAAGCAGAGAATATCACCTCCAAACAAGGAGGTTTTTTCCACTCCACTTCAGGGGACTAATAATTAAGGTGGATATCTAGAAAGTATTTTCTACCTTCAATCATTCTGAACATATGTGAGTAACTTGAAGCAAGACTTACAAATACATGTCTATATATTACTCTTTGAGTCCTACTGACTTCAAAGGGACTGCTTCTGTGAGTAAGGTTCCTGCTAGTGATTGCTATGAAAGGACTATGATCTTAAGATGTGGCAAGGAAACAAAAACTGAAAAATAACCAGTGGGCAGGGAAAAGGAATTATTGATGAACAAGCGAGGGGGAATACAGAGTACTTGATAGCATCAAACATTTATTTTGACACACAACCTGGATCTGCAAGGTAAGAAAGAATATTGCTGAAGTTAACAATGTAATAAAAAACAGTGTAAATACTTTCCTAATAGATTTGTTACAGAATTTAAAAACAACAACAACAACCCTCATTTTTCAAGACAGGAAATGATATAGGAAGATCTTAATTTCCTTAATCTCTATTTTTTTTTTTTAATTTCCAGAAAAGGTAAATTTCATTCAGATTCAGTAGAAAACCTTTTAATTTTGCCATTGACCAAAAATATTCCTGGAAGTGTATCAAATGTTTCAAAAGCAGGTAAACTAGAGATGGGATTCGTTTCTGAAACTGCTTCTGCAAAGTCATGTTGAGTACATGGGTAGTTAATTGTCCTCCTCCCTTAACTATACTCTTTAAAGCAAAGTGTACACAGAGTCAGCTAGTATTTTTCTGCTGTTATTCCTTCCTGATCCATCCTGATCCTTCCTTTTCCTCCTTTTTGTTCTCTGCCTAAGCTTTCCACAGTATTGTACCAATGCCCACTGTAACCTCAAATTACTCCATAATAACCTTTGCACCGTCTCTAACAGCTTTTTACCCCTACCACTGGTCCTTCGACCTCCCTGGATCTCTGTGTATGCTCAGCCACATAACATAACGGTGTGACAGAATCTGATTAAAGATTAGCCTGGAGACGACAATGCCTATTACCCTGCTGCATGAAAGGATGGTTGTCAAACACATTATCAGAAATGTGGTATCAGCACCCCTCCCCCCCCCAAAAAAAAAAAAA